>JAXIVJ010019869.1:5000-16946 GCA_036785665.1 Chirona hameri | reverse complement strand
TTATCACCAGTCTGCAGCGCTGAACACTGAGTATTCAAACCAAGAATGAAATTGTGCGCTGTTTAGGCATGTCTCTCTCTCTCTCTCTCTCTCTCTCTCTCTAACACAGTTATCACCAGTCTGCAGCGCTGAACACTGCGTATCCAAACCAAATATACACCACAGTTATCACCAGTCTGCAGCGCTGAACACTGAGTATCCAAACCAAATATACACCACAGTTATCACCAGTCTGCAGCGCTGAACACTGCGTATCCAAACCAAGAATGAAATTGTGCGCTGTTTAGGCGTAAGATGTGTAGACGATTCGTCTGAAAATCCAGCCAGCTTTCTGAAATGACGGCACGTACGTCGTACAGCACTGACGGCGGCGGTCGCAAGCCTCCAAAATGATTCGGCCCCCACGTGCGTCACAGACGTTGCACGAGCTCCGAAGTCGGCCCAAAATCCAAGTTCGCAAATATCTGATTTATGTGTGAAAATTTCGCCGTCGCAGCTCATGCCGTTTCGGCGCCGCGGCCCGGCAAAATATTGTTTTCATACGTACGTACGTATGCACATACACACGGGCATTTCGTCTTTAATATAAGAGTGGGATTTGCCTCTGCTTTCAATTTTAAGTGATAACTCCTTTTTGTAGAAAACGGACATTGCTTCACTTTATCACTATAGTGAACATTTCCGAAAATGGACAACAATGCACTGACAGTGCATGGTGAGTGGTGCACCACAGATACTGTTGAGTGAGTTGGGTCCAGTCGAGCAGGGCTTATACTCCGTATTTTGTATGCTGGAAGCGTTGATCTGGCGTTGGCAGGCAGTATCTATGGCCGGCATGTCAGCTAACCGAGCATATCAGGCCCTGCACCAAGCCGAACTTGGTGTCGGGTTCCGTGGGCCTGAATTTTGCAACTCTAATAAGCACCTGTTGATTTGTTTAATTCATACTTGCAATGGCTATCGTCCCCATGTATAGGCAAACCTTCCAGGTTAGTCTCCCTACAATTAGTAAAAATATTTGTATTTCATGTACAAATACAGTTATTGCGACAAAACTTAACTCTTCTCGTAGAGTTTCTCGTTGCTTGTTAGGTAAGAATTTCTCAGTTACTATTTATTATTTATGAACCGATCATAAAATGGTGCTATAAGATCAATATAGCCATTACAATTTATTTTTGTTTCTGGAAAATAGCCAACAAATGAGTCCAATGAATTTGTGCATCTGTTATACTATTGCTAGTAATGATCTTGCCCTGTACTCATAATAAGACGTTAGATTATGTATTATATGAAGGGACCTTTGTGAGCGGACATACACGGACATTCTCGTGACAAGATAGCGCCATGCGACGGTATGCATGATTAACACAACGCACCCACGCACAGAGATAGCCAGCTGGTGTCTGATCACAAAGAGACGGTAGCCTCATGTACGGTGCCAATGCATCAGAAACCTGTTGTTATGAGGCGTACTGCGTACAATTATTAAAGCACCGACTTCGATGGCCTGCGCCGGAGTTTATCTTTGATCCCGTGGGTACTGCTAGACGACTTGAGCATCGATGAGTCAGTAGATACATTTTACACACTGCTGAGCTCCGCCATCGCCGACCACGTCCTAACGGTGGTCCTCGGGCGCAGGGTGCCACCGTGGTTTGATAAGGCGGTGCGCACCGCCTTGCGTTTGAAGGAGGCCGCCTATTGTCGAATGCGTCGGAACCCTATTCCCGAAACCAGGGCCGACTTTGCAAATACAAAACGAGACTTTTAAGTCGCTATCAAATCTCAAATACTTTGAATACCTGCGAGGTTTAACCGATGCTTTTAAAACTAACCCCACGCGATACTGGTCCGGGGACCCTTTTGTAATGTGTCACTAACACATCTTGCATATCACCGCAGATAGCGTGCGACTGCCGGTAGAATTGTGACAAAGGATCAGGACCGTGCTGAGCTGTTTAACGATGCATTCGCCGCGAAATTCACTAACCCTGCTATTGCTGTAGTACCGGACGCACCTGTGTACCATGTCGACGCTTTATCACAATGGAATGTATCTGAAGTCTCCGTTCGAAATGCCCTAGAATCGGCACCTGCCAACAAGGCCTGCGGACCAGACAACATCAGCGCGCGCATCATCGCTGAGTGTGCTGATGAACTGTGATCTCTATTACCAACATATGTAATGCTCAAGTCCGGCGTCTTTCCGAAGAGATGGAAGCAGACGAATATCATTCCAATTTTCAAGAAGGGCGATAACAAGTCCCATTCAATTTCAAATTATCGCTCAGTGTCCCTGCTTCCTCTTCGGAAATATACTAGAGCGAGTAGTTTATGATGAACTATTTCGGCACGTGTCACCTATGCTGTGTCATGAGCAGCATGGTTTTATCCACCGCCGTTTGTGTGTTACTAGCTTTGCTGTCTATCTTCGAACAGCGTGGGATGCCAAAATAGCCATATCGGACGGATACCAGACGGACGCTATTTATATACAGATTATTCGGCTGCTTTTCGAAGTGCTAATCACTCGCTTCTCATTCATAAGCTAAAACATTCCTATCATTTGAGGGATTTTTATTAAAATAGTTTGTCTCGTATCTGTCCGATAGGCTTCAGAGGGGCATCGTCAATGGCAAAACTTTCGACTGGAAACCAGTAACGTCTGGTGTTCCAGAAGGTTCTCTTTTGGCTCCACTTCTCTTTTCATTATTCACCAATGACTTACCACTTGAAATTCAGTCCGGCTGCCTTCTGTACGCCGATGACGTCAAAATATATCGCAAAATTACTTACTTCCCCATCTGACGGACTACTACTGCAACAAGATCTCGATCGTCTGGCAGCCTGGTCCGTCATATGGGGACTATCTCTGAATCCCCAAAAACTCTGAATCTGAATCTCCATACTTCACTATTAACCTCAGGCGCGCGCCCGCCCAGACAATATATTTTATTAGTGCTACAAAACTCGAGCACGTTGGAGAGATTCGCGACTTGGGCATCATTCTCGACACCGAACTTACATTTGCTCCCTAGGTCACAAATGGTGTCAGAAGGGCCAATCGATCGCTCGGACTACACTAATTCGCTCTTTTCAAACCGGTTCTCATGGCTCAAAGCTTAGCATGAACGCTCTACTGTGCGCTTACTTCTCCAACATACGCTCAATATTAGAATATGGTAGCGTGATCTGGGCGGGCGCGGCTGATTCCCGTACAGTACGGGTCGATCGAGTTCAACACAAATGTCTCATTTGGCTTATAATACTTCGTCTGGTCAAGCCGCTTCGTTAGCATACATGTTATGCCTGTAGCATACCTGTTAGTTATAACACAGACCTGTTACAACACTTTACAACATTTTCCACTTCAAATTAGATTCTCAAACTTTGCTAACAAACTTTTCACTTCATGTACCAGCTCGATCGACCAGCACTCACAAGCTGTTCCACGAGATCAGACCCCGCGTTAACACCGTGAAGGGCAATCTACTCTGCAGGATACCTAGGCTAGTCAACTCTCTCTTAAACAGCGTCCCAGAGGTGGATTTTCTTGTGAATGATTTTAACACTTTTAGAAAACATGTCATCACTTATATTGCCTCTCTTTAACCCGCGCCCCGGAGGGGGGTACATTTTTTACCCCTCCCCTCCTCCAGGATTTTCTCAATAACTTGAATAGTATAAAATATAGCGACGTTAAACTTTCAGTACTTTATGCTGTATCACTTTTACGTCTTGTCACAAAATTTCACTAAAGTGAAGGTAGTACTGTGGAAGATAATGACGTTTTAATGACGTCATGTCATGACATTTTTTTTGTGTGGAAAAATGATAAATGTTGGAAAATTCGTAGAACATGTTGATGCAAATTGCAAAAGAAAAACGACAAAAGAACGGAAATGGCATTCTCTTCAAAATTACTATTTTGGATTTGCAA
The DNA here is from genome assembly GCA_036785665.1 of Chirona hameri. Classification (NCBI taxonomy): domain Eukaryota; kingdom Metazoa; phylum Arthropoda; class Thecostraca; order Balanomorpha; family Balanidae; genus Chirona; species Chirona hameri. The sequence goes on along the minus strand of JAXIVJ010019869.1, from coordinate 13,003 downwards.
AATTTGGGGTTTTCGACCCCGAAAAATAAATAAAAACTTTTTGTGGGGGGAATTTCCACATTTTTTTTAGATATTAAAAAAAAACAGGAAATATATGTCAGAGAACCAAGTATGGACGATACCCAAACCAAATTTCAAAGCAATATCTTTATTTTTGACTAACTTATGGCTCCCTAAGTATAAGTAACTCATGACGTCATTTTTCTGAAGTTGCGTTTTTTGGCTTTTAGTGACCAGATACAGACACATAAATACCATCGCTGTATTTCTGAGACAAAGCTGGTCTAGAAGCATGCCTTTTGTATTTAGATTAATCAATTTCAAATTGTGTCCTTGCTGTGACCTGACCTTGACCTGAGGGCCATCATATGGGGTCAGGTTGTGAAAATGGCTGCTACTATCGAATTCTAGGAATAAAATAACCCATACAACATGTGTCGCATGGCTTTCGTAGACCTGTGACCTTTTGTGACCTGACCTTGACCTTGAACTTTGCTTACAAATTCACTTTCGCTTATACGGGAGATGCATTATACCTTTGAGAGCACCTTGTGCGATAATAGTCGCAATATAAGGCTTTGGATGGAAAGTATGACCCAAAAACTCAAATACTTCAATTTTGACCTTTGACCTGATCTGACCTGACATGTGACATTATTTTAAGAATTACTGGTATGCAATATATTAGTCTCCTTGAGAGATTTCGATCGTCACCTTGCGCGTCTCGCTGCCGTCATCGGTTCGGAAGATACAGGGGTAAAATTTACCCCCCTCCCCTGCGGGGCGCGTTCCACTGGGGACCCCAGCAGGGCGCGGGTTAACGTTACTCGTCTTTTACGGTCCCTGTTTTTATCTTTCATCATTTATCAGTTATCTTTGTATTGTTTACACTATTCATATTTTACTAATGTTTCGGGGTACTGTATAGAGTGATCGTGTTATCGGTTTTACATGTATAAATACTGTGAGTTGTGACTTCACCTGTCAGTATGATCTGTTTAATAAATACAAATAATACAGTCAAATACCTTGATTTGACCTATGGCATGAGTTTGGCATGACACGTAACATTACCTTGCCAATTCTAAGCATTTTTAGATGCGTCCTACCGAGAGCACTCGGTTATTGCCTTTTAGCCCTGGCTACGATCATCTGCTCTGAGTATGATCAGGGAGGAAACTTCCGACAGACAGTGGCCCGTCTACCGTTCTGGCCATGCCGTGGTGTCGGCCGAGTTTCACCATGATGCTGCATGCTGCATGGCAAATTATGTGCGTTCGACGCTGACCCACGAGCACGAGCACCTGGACCTGCTGCGTATATATGCGTTACGATAAGCTCGAGTGCATGTTCGACCGGTGCGCAAATTGCTATGCAAGATAGTGAGCGGCGTACTGCGTCTGTTTCGTCTGCATTATCCATGAGCAAACAGGCGCGGACACTGGCTAGAGTGAACGACGATCTGTCCGCAATGAACGCCGGTCTGTCTGTAGTGAACGCCGGTCTTTCTGCAGTGAACGCCGGTCTGTCTGCAGTGAACGCCGGTCTGTCTGCAGCGAACGCCGGTCTGTCTGCAGTGATCGTCTGCAGTAAACACCGGTCTGTCTGCAGTGTACGTCAGCAGTGAACGCCGGTATGTCTGCAGTAAACGTCTGCAGTGAACGCCGGTCTTTCTGCAGTGTACGCCGGTCTGTCTGCAGTGAACGTCTGCAGTGAACGCCGGCCTGTCTGCAGTGAACGTCTCCAGTGGACGCCGGTCTTTCTGCAGTGAACGCCGGTCTTTCTGCAGTGTACGCCGGTCTGTCTGCAGTGAACGTCTGCAGTGAACGCCGGTCTGACGGCTGCGCGCAGTGCGTGCGGTGCCGTTCAGTACCGGTGCCACAGACCGGTGTCACACTGGAGTGGCGGCTGATGGACGCCCCATGCTGAGTGGCGGCTGATCACACGGCCACGGCTGATGGACGTGGCTGTGTGATGGACGGCCACGGCTGATGGACGTGGCCGTGTGATGGACGGCATCGCCGCCTTCCATTACACCTCCTCCACGCTCGGCAGCAGCGGACAGCGGCCCGGCGGCGGCGGACGTCCCACGTCCCACAGAGAGCGACAGCGGCACCGATCGTCCCACAAAGGCGGACAGCGGCACCGACGCTGATGGCTGACAGGCGGGCAGTCGCTGCCGACGCTGATGGCTGACAGGCGGGCAGCCGCTGCCGGCGGACCTGCCCGGACCGTCTCCGGCTCTGACTCACCGGAACACCTCTCGGACGCCGCCGCCGCCGACCCCAGTCCTCTGATGCAACGGTCCGGCCGGCGATTTATCGGCAGCTTACGAGGCTGTCCGCGACACGGACACACGCCGCCGAGACGCGGCCGGGCGCGGCGCCGGCGCAGCTGAGATCGCCCGGGACAATGGACGGTCACCTGGCTTTCCTTCCCCACCCGGCACCGATGATGGCTCGCTGTTGAGCCGTGCAAATAAAACGATTTGATGGCGTCACGGCCACTTTGATAGCGGTTTTACGGGCTGGCCAGTCGGCGGCATTGGTGCCTAAACGATCATCAAATCAGAGAAAAGCGACGTGATTTATTGTGTAATCGTCAACATCCGCGACGCATGCGCACTGGACAGGGAAATCAAGCCTCATTTCCTGAAATGGCAGAGCAACAGCCATTTCATAACGATAGGTGAAAGAAGACGAATGTCAATACATAATACGGCTGCTCAAACATGAAACAGAATAAGCTATAAATCTTGGGTAGTGGAAGTTAATCTCCTATTGCATTGGATGCCTGCAATGTCTCGAGTCGAATAACATACATACTGTATGCTGTTGAAACATTACTATCCGTCGGGGTTATTGTTTAAGGCCCTCAAAGCGGAGAGCCATGTCTTGTCATGCGACCCGTCTGCCATTCCAGGCGAACCAGCTGTTGCACTGCTTCAATGAAGGACTGCACAGGCTCTATGGCATCTCTGGAGTGGCGTCGCGTCGCTCGTCACTGGGTCAGGAGGTGCTCCTCTGATCATTGTGACGAGAGTCGTTCGGTGCTACCATAAGGAGGGAGATGAGGTGCTCTTACAACCCGACCTGACCCGAGTCGGCCGGTGTTACTCTCAGCAGCAGCGGAGGAGGAGGTCCGGCGCCGGGTGTCGCACAGTGCTGCCATCTCTGTAGCGGCGGCCCCGCGCCGGACAATGGGACAGTAGCGGACAGTGGGCGCCGCAGACAATGGGACAGTAGCGGACAGTGAGCGCCGCGGACAATGGGACAGTAGCGGACAGTGAGCGCCGCGGACAATGGGACAGTAGCGGACAGTGAGCGCCGCGGACAATGGGACAGTAGCGGACAGTGAGCGCCGCGGACAATGGGACAGTAGCGGACAGTGAGCGCCGCGGACAATGGGACAGTAGCGGACAGTGAGCGCCGCGGACAATGGGACAGTAGCGGACAGTGAGCGCCGCGGACAATGGGACAGTAGCGGACAGTGAGCGCCGCGGACAATGGGACAGTAGCGGACAGTGAGCGCCGCGGACAATGGGACAGTAGCGGACAGTGAGCGCCGCGGACAATGGGACAGTAGCGGACAGTGAGCGCCGCGGACAATGGGACAGTAGCGGACAGTGAGCGCCGCGGACAATGGGACAGTAGCGGACAGTGAGCGCCGCTGACAATGGGACAGTAGCGGACAGTGAGCGCCGCTGACAATGGGACAGTAGCGGACAGTGGGCGCCGCGGACAATGGGACAGTAGCGGACAGTGAGCGCCGCGGACAATTGGACAGTAGCGGACAGTGAGCGCCGCGGACAATGGGACAGTAGCGGACAGTGAGCGCCGCTGACAATGGGACAGTAGCGGACAGTGAGCGCCGCGGACAATGGGACAGTAGCGGACAGTGAGCGCCGCGGACAATGGGACAGTAGCGGACAGTGAGCGCCGCGGACAATGGGACAGTAGCGGACAGTGAGCGCCGCAGACAATGGCCATATAATGCAAATCAGCCGGCGGGCACGCTGCCGCCACCTTCAGTGTTCCGTCGCCGGGGCTGAGACACGCCGCAGAAGTTGGCTGATTTGTTTGTTTATTTATTTGCCATGATCGCCGACGGTATAAGCGATTTATGGGCGAAGTCACCTGGATAAAACCCAGCTGGATAATGCGTGCAGACTCCCAATATACGGTGTGAGGATTCTCAATATTAATAAGAGAAAAATCTCAATATTAGAGGCCCGGCCCGACCCCGCCCGGCCCGACCCGAACCGACCTGGCCCGACCTGGCCCGACCTGGCCCGACCTGGCCCGACCTGGCCCGACCTGGCCCGACATGGCCCGGCCCGGCCCGTGGCGATGCTTTTGAGAAGCTTATACCTCTGCAACCGTAAGACCGATTGACAAGCGGACTTATTTGCTGAGTAGCCCCATCCAACCTATCCTGTGTGTAACCAGTGATCACATGGGTGACTACTACTGCGCGTGGCGCGTGCCACGTGAGGGGTGTTGAAAAGTGTTTTCTCGCAAAAACTCTGCAACGGCTGGGCCGATTGTATGCAAATTGTGTGTGATTAGGGACCCTCAACCGCCGCCTTCTCACAAGTCAGGGGTCAGGGCCTATGCACGTGCACGCACACCCCTATTCTATATCTCAGGAACGGCTGAGCCGATTGTGTTCAAATTTGGTGTGTGGTTAGGGACCTCTCAGCCGCCAGTTTCCCACAAGTCAGGGATGGGGTGCCTCTGAACGTGCGCACGTGCTCACCCCTATTCTATATCTCAGGAACAGCTGAGCCGATTGTGTTCAAATATGGTGTGTGGTTAGGGACCTCTTAGCCGCCACTTTCCTACAAGTCAGGGGTGGGGTGCCTCTGCAGGTGCGCACGTGCTCACCTTTTTTGTATCTCAAAAACTACTTGCTCGATCGCGTTGAAATTCACCATACATTTATTTCGCGCTCGCTCGTTCATCGCCAACTACGGCGCCTTACTGGCATCATAAGTGTCAAGTGTTCAACTTTAAACCCATGTGGTAGATAATTAATATACAAACATAAACAAAGGGACATTGTAGGAATAGAGCAATAACAATCATAGCAACCAGTAAGGCGCCGTAGTTGGCGATGAACGAGCGAGCGCGAAATAAATGTATGGTGAATTTCAACGCGATCGGGCAAGTAGTTTCTGAGATACAAAAAGGTGAGCACGTGCGCACCTGCAGAGGCACCCCACCCCTGACTTGTGGGAAAGTGGCGGCTAAGAGGTTCCTAACCACACACCATATTTGAACACAATCAGCTCAGCCGTTCCTGAGATATAGTATAGGGGCAAGCACGCGAGCACGTGCAGAGGCACCCCACCTCTGACTTGTGCAAAGGCGGCGGCTAAGAGGTCCCTTACCACACACCAAATTAGAACACAATCGGCTCAGCCGTTCCTGAGATATAAAATAGGGGTGTGAACGTGGGCACGTGCATATAGGCACCCCACCCCTGACTTGTGGGAAGGCGGCGGTTGAGGGTTGACACAAAATTTGCACACAATCCGCCTAGCCGTTGTAGAGTTTTGCGAGAAAACACTTCTCAACACCCTTCACGCGGCACGCGCAACGCGCAGTGGTAGTCACCCATCTGAGTCAGCACTGGTTACAAACAAGATGGGTTGGATGGGGCTACTCAGCAAAGAAGTCCGCTTGTCAATCGGACTTACGGTTGCAGAGATATAAGCTTCTCAAAAGCGTCGCCACGGCCCGGGCCGGATCGGGCCGGGCCGCTCATTTTGCGATTTTTCCCATATACCACGGAAGAACGAGCGAGCGCTTCGCGCTCGCTCGTAACAACGCATGGATAATGGAAAAACTAGGTATCGATCAGAACCAAACCTTAATATATTTTATCGTTGAATTCCTCCGACGGATCCTGATGAAGTGTTCCTCAAATCATTGGCATCTATTTATCTTCTTATCATCCTTTTGAGGAGGGCACGTCTGTCTGTTCGTCTGTCTGTCTGTCTGTCTGTTGTCTTTTTGCAGTAGTCTCTGTGGCTCTCAATATCACGATACAATCCAGAGACGGGACCAATAACACGTGCACGGCTCGGTGACGGGACCATTAACACGTGCATGGCTCGGTGACGGGACCAATAACACGTGCTGACGGCTCGGTGACGGGACCAATAATACGTGCACGGCTCGGTGACGGGACCATTAACACGTGCATGGCTCGGTGACGGGACCAATAACACGTGCTGACGGCTCGGTGACGGGACCAATAACACGTGCACGGCTCGGTGACGGGACCATTAACACGTGCATAGCTCGGTGACGGGACCAATAACAGGTGCTGACGGCTCGTTGACGGGACCAATAACACGTGCTGGCGGCGCAGTAACGGAACCAATAACACGTGCTGACGGCTCGTTGACGGGACCAATAACACGTGCTGGCGGCGCAGTAACGGGACCAATAACACGTGCTGGCGGCGCAGTAACGGGACCAATAGCACGTGCTGGCGGCGCGGTGACGGGACCAATGACACGTGCTGACGGCGCGGTGACGGAGCGCCGGGTCTGACAGGCGGCGGCGTCGGATCGGTGACGGGACCAGCAGCGCGTGCCGATCGGCGCCTCATCTGCCCCGCGACACCATTGCACCACGCCGTATCGTGCGATGGTGAGAAAGGCCGCGCGCCGTGCCTGGTGCCGCCTGCCTGCCTCTCTCCCTCCCTCCCTCCCTCCCTCCCTCCCTCCCTCTGAAGACGGCGCTCAACCGTGACACATTATATGACTGGCCCTCCGGCGGGGGCTGTTCGGTGGGAGGAGGAGAGGGGAGGCGATTATCGGGAAGCTGGGCGGATATTTCGTCTGGTGTTATGTCGTGTCGCGGTGCCTCCAGTGCAAGGTTGGCCAACAGAGGCCGGCGCAGAGCGTTTTTTTTTGGCGACCTGGTTTAAAAAAGGCGACTGGCTCCAAATGTCCAAATGTGTGTGTATGTGTGTGAATAAACGGTGTTTATACTTGCATAGAACGAACAAATTAACGAAAAATAGGCCCTTCTCCCTTATCTTTGCACCGGATCTCAGCATAAACCGGAAACGTAAAATTTGCTCCCTGGCCTAAATTGCCAGAAATAACTTTCCCACACCGGAAAATGGCTTTAGGCCGCTCCGGGAAACAAAACAGTCTCCCGTTGCTGCAATGATGGCATCCTGGCTCCACCAACACTATCACCTTTCACAAGTGTATATTCAAGTGTATGTATGTTTGTATGTGTGTATGTAATAGGATATGTATGTATGTATGACATGTGTTTTATTTAGCTTTGATCTTGAACGAATTACTTAACTGCAAAGCTGGCGCCACTCCGATCAGTCACGACGCCCCTCTGGCCAGTGACGGGGCCACTCCGGCCAGTGAGGACGCTCCCCCGGCCAGTGACGGCACTCTTGCGGCCAGTGACGGCGCCTCTCTGGCCAGTGAGGGCGTCCTCTGCCATAGACCGCCCCTCCGGCCAGTGACGACGCCCCTCCGGCCAGTGAAGGCGCCCCTCCGACCAGTGACGGCGCCCCTCCCGCCAGTGACCACGCCCTTCCGGAGAATGACGGCGCCTCGCCGGATAGTGACGGCGCCCCTCCGGCGAGTGACGTCGCCCCTCCGGCCAGTGACTCTCCTTCCGCACGGTGCGGAAGGAGAGGCCCCCCTCCAGCAAAATTTCGCCAATATTGGTGGCGCCCCTGTCGATCGGGTGGCGCCCCTCAAGGCAATGACCTAGTCCTTTGTGAATTTCTGCGTACGCCACTGCTTAGAGAGCCATAAGTCAGTCAATACTCAAGATATTGCTTTGACATTTGGTGTGGGCATCGTCCATACTTGGTTCTCCAATATATATTGCAGCTTTTTCATATGATATGATATTTTATATGATTTCATGAAGGGAAAAAAATGGAGGAAAACAAATCCACCAAATCGAAATTTCCAAACATATTGAAAAACTGGAATATATATATTGGAGAAC
>JAXIVJ010019868.1:0-16946 GCA_036785665.1 Chirona hameri | reverse complement strand
CGTTGGGAGGTCACCAGTTGACCCAAGACCTTCAAAGCGGACACCATTGACTTCCTCTGATTACGGGTAACACGCTAATTTTTATTTCGCGACTAAAGGTCAATTGTGGTACAATCAACAATGTTGCATCAGCAATAATTTGGCTGCCGCTCATGCTGGTTTCCAGTGGACTCGTTTCAGACGACTTTTTGACATGAGGCCCATGTTACTCGACAGGAGGCCCCGTACTAGACAGGAGGCCCACGGAACTAGATAGGATGCCCCGTCCCCTGGTACTAGACAGGAGGTCCCCCGGTACTAGATAGGAGGCCCTCGGGGATATCAATAGGAGGCCATGGTGGAACTTTGGAAATGTCATTGGGGTTCCAAACTACATGGGGCCTCCATTTTCAGGGGCCTCCGTTTTCAGGAGCCTCCAACCATCTTAGGGCTTCCAGCCCACTCTGGAGGTTCCAGTGGATTGATGGGCTTACCGGCAGAGGCAAAGTGTCTTAGAGGTCCAATTCGTTTATCATCTATATCAAAAATATATCAAGGTCATGGTTTGACCTTGAGATCAGGTAAAAATCTGGGGTACCCCAAAATTTGGAGAACAAAATTAAGTCTGAGAATCCCAAAACTAACGAAATAGCTAGACCATCAAAATTACTTCATTTAAGAGTTTGACATTTTTATCTCAATGTCACCGTTTGACCTTGAGATTAGGTCAAAATCTGGGGTACCCCAAACTTGCAAAAATTTGAAGTCTGAGAATTCCAAAACCTAATGCAATAGATAGACCATCAAAAAACTACATTTTACGCGTTTTATATTTTTATATCAAGGTCACCGTTTGAACTTCAGATCAGGTCGCATTAAACATACGACTAAATCTGCGACGACAGGATTTGAGACAACCACAAAACCAAAGAAATCAACAAGTATGCAATCGATAGACAATGTGACGGGTACATTTGCTTACCCAAGATATTTTGGGGAGGGGCTTCCTACTCAGCACAGATGAGAGGAGGGGTCTCCTCCTCAGCACAGAGGAGAGGTGGGTGCTCCTACTCAGTACAGAAGAGAAGAGGGGCCTCGTCCTCTGCACAAAGGAGAGGAGGGACCTCCTACTCAGCACAGAGGAGAGGAGGAGCCTCTTCCTCAGCACAGAGTAGAGGAGGGGCTACCTACTCAGCACAGAGGAGATGAGGGACCTCCTCCCCAGCACCGAGGAGAGGAGGGGCCCCCTACTCAGCACAGAGGATACGAGGGGCTTCCTCCTCAGCACAGAGGAGAGTAGGGTCTTTCTACTCAGCACAGATGAGAGGGGAGGCCTCCTACTCAGCACAGATGAGATAAGGGGCCTCCTACTCAGCACAGAGGAGATAAGGGGCCTCCTACTCAGCACAGAGGAGAGCAAGGGCCTCCTACTCAGCTCAGAGAAGAGAAGGGGCCTCCTACTCAACACAGAGAAGATGAGGGGCCTCCTACTCAGGACAGAAAAGCGGAGGGGCTTCCTACTCAGCACAGAGGAGAGGAGGGGCCTCCTCAAGGAGAGGATGGGCCACCTACTCAACACAGAGGAGAGGAGGGGCCTCCTACTCAACACAGAGGAGAGGGAGGATCTCCTCCTCAGCACAGAAGAGAGGAGGGGCTTCCTTCTCAGCACCGAGTAGAGGAGGGGCCTCCTCCTCAGCACAGATGAGAATAAAGGCCTTCCAATCAGCACCCAGGAGAGGAGGGGCCTCCTACTTAGCAACGAGGAGAGGAGGGCCTCTTACTCAGCACCGAGGAGAGGAAGAGCCTCCTACTCAGCACGAGGAGAGGAGGGGCATCCTATTCAGCACAGAAGAGAGGAGGGGTCTCCTACTCAGTACAGAGGAGAGGAAGGGCCTCCTCCTCAGCACCGAGGAGAGGAGGGGCCTCCTACCCAGCACAGAGGAGAGGAGGGGCCTCCTCCCCAGCACAGAGGAGAGTAGGGAATTTCTACTCAGCACAGAGGAGAGGAGGGGCCTCCTACTCAGCACAGAGGAGATAAGGGACCTCCTACTCAACACAGAGGAGAGGGAGGATCTCCAACTCAGCACAGTAGAGAGGAGGGGCCTCCTACTCAGCACCGAGGAGAGGAGGGGCCTCTTCCTCAGCACAGAGGAGAAGAAAGGCCCTCCAATCAGCCCTCAGGAGAGGAGGGGCCTCCTACTTAGCAACGAGGAGAGGAGGGCCTCCTACTCAGCACCGATGAGAGGAGGAGCCTTCTACTCAGCACGAGGAGAGGAGGGGCATCCTATTCAGCACAGAGGAGAGGAGGGGCCTCCTACTCAGCACCGAGGAAAGGAAGGGCCTCCTCCTCAGCACAGAGGAGAGGAGGGGCCTCCTCCTCAGCACCGAGGAGAGGAGGAGCCTCCTACTCAGCACCGAGGAAAGGAAGGGCCTCCTCCTCAGCACAGAGGAGAGGAGGGGCCTCCTACTCAGCACAGAGTAGAGGAGGGGCCTCCTCCTCAGCACCGAGGAGAGGAGGAGCCTCCTACTCAGCACCGAGGAAAGGAAGGGCCTCCTCCTCAGCACAGAGGAGAAGAGGGGCCTCCTACTCAGCACAGAGTAGAGGAGAGGCCTCTTACTCAGCACAGATGAGAGGAGGGACCTCCTCCTCAGCACAGAGGTGAGGAGGGGCCTCCTACTCAGCACAGAGGAGATAAAGGACCTCCTCCTCAGCACAGAGGAGAGGAGGGGCCTCCTACTCAGCACAGATGAGAGGAGGGGCCTCCTACTCAGCACAGAGGAGATAAGGGACCTCCTCCTCAGCACATAGGAGAGGAGGGGCCTCCTACTCAGCACAGAGGAGAGGAGGGACCTCCTACTCAGCACAGAGGAGAGTAGGGCCTCCTACTCAGCACAGAGGAGAGGAAGGGCCTCCTACTCAGCACAGATGAGAGGAGGGGCCTCCTACTCAGCACAGATGAGATAAGGGACCTCTTCCTCAGCACATAGGAGAGGAGGGGCCTCCTACTCAGCACAGAGGAGAGGAGGGACCTCCTACTCAGCACAGAGGAGAGGAGGGGCCTCCTACTCAGCACAGAGGAGATAAGGGGCCTCCTACTCAGCACAGAGTAGAGGAGGGGCCTCCTACTCAGCATAGAGGAGAGGAAGCCTCCTCTCTGCACAGATCGTTTTGTATATCCCGATCTTAAAAAGGGCCGTCAACATTGAGGTCCCAAAATGGCTCATGAGGTCCCAAAATTTTGCAACGGAGTCCCATGTGGGACCTCAAAAGTATACAAAGTTTCACCCATGTAGGAGGCCCCCGGTTTTAGACAGGAGGCCCCCGGTACTAGACAGGAGGCCCCGGTACTAGACAGGAGGCCCCGGGTACTAGACAGGAGGCCCCCGGTAGTAGATAGGAGGCCCCGTCCCTGGTACTAGACAGAAGGCCCCCCCCGGTACTAGATAGGAGGCCCCCGGTGCTAGATATGAAGCCCGGTACTAGATAGATAGGAGGCCCTCGGTACTAGACAGAAGGCCCCGGTACCAGACAAGAGACCCTTGCCCGTCATGGGCCCGGTCCCATTAGCTAAAAATGAATAGGAATGGTCCAGAAAATCTCAAATCGGAGGCCCCCTAATATCTACCCCCCCCCCCCCTCTAATACAAACTCCACGGATTTGGCCCACTCAATTTTTAGGAGGCCCCCATTTTCGCTTTTTATATAAAATAATAGAAAAACAAACTCGAAATCAGCCAGGGAAGGGGGGACTATTGCCCCCATCGCACCCCCCCCCCCTTGTATCCGCCCCTGCACGAACGCGTGAGTAAAGTGACTTAAAACTTGTACTACCATTAACCCTATTTGTAACAGGGGAGGGAGGGGGGGATTCCACCCCCTCATGTTTTTCGCAGATATCTCCAGAACAGCTGAGAGCAGGCCTATTAAATTTTGGGTCTTTTCCCAAAATATATTTACACATATGGAGTCAAAATTTTGAGTTCTTAACCTGAACAGACGCGGTTCCAGGGCACGGTTTTGAGAGGGTTCTGCGGCGACATTTGGCGATAAAACGGAAATGCGATCTTCACGGTTTCTTCGTAATTGCCTCAAGTATGAAGAAGTTATATCCGTTTAAGGTTATTGAAACAAGTGCAAATTAGTTGATGTTAATGAAATATCATAAAAATTGCATGGCAGAGGCGGTTTCAGGGACTTGAAAAGCAAAGGTTTCCAGGAAGTATGCAATATGCTTGGCGGGAAGTCAAAAGAGCGATGCAAGGGGCATTCATAGCTATCGAGATGTCAAAGATAGCTTCTCCTTCCATTATTTGCATAATTTATTACGTATAAAATTGCAGGGGCGTGTTCAGGCACATGACAAGGGGGGTGACTGACATGGTGATGACGATATGCCAGCGATTACGGCGCAATACACGGTTAGTTTATAATTATATATGCACATATGAGACCAGGGCCCAATCTCACCAAGTGCCGTACATTTGCATTTGAGGTAGAATGGGCGATTTTACCGCAACTCAATATCACCAAACCCGGCGGGGTAGATTCTACAGCTTGCAAAATACCACATGCCGTAAATATGATTCTACCCCATTTTTGCGGTAAAATAAGAGGCTTCTTGCGGTGAAACAGACGAACAGCCTCAAATAATCAGCTGCTTGCAGTTGATTCTACCTCGAATGAGCACCGAAATCACGGCACAATTTCTGCCGTATTTAGCGTCTTCCGAACTGTTCGGTACGAAGATAACGTTTAATTGCAGAAGAATTTTCGCCCCCGCATTACTTACGACAGAAATTTAACAACTGCCTGAAAAGCTGAGGTAAGTTGTGGTGATGTCAGTCGATATTACTTCACCAATTAGCCATGTATGCGTGTTTGTTATTCACGACACAGACAATGTCGCCCTCTTGATTCAATATGAGACAATGTTATTTATAGATATCGCTATTAGTTGAAACATTCCAGACTGAAGGCCAGGGTGCATTATAGTGGTTTGCTGAGAAATAGGGGTATTATTTCAGAGTTGTTCCAGAACTGTTCTATTACCCTGTTCCAACAGCACCATACAGGCATAAATAATGGTTTCCCTGCAGCCTTATTAGTTTCATCATTCTATTTGACAATGAAATTGTTATAATTGTGTGGCAAGGGAATATTGGTCACAATAATAGTGTAAGCATAACAGTGTGTTACTTCAGTTCACACGGTACTGGCTGCCCAATGATTGCACCAATTTATTTCGACAAATGCGAACAGGTTATCATTTTCGTGTTCATGTTATGTTTATTATTTTCGTGACGTGCTGTATCCGGGGTCCACAACATCACCATGATGGAGGGTGACAACTGACAGCGGCATGTTGTTGGAGTGCACAGTAGCATTGATGGCTTCCGCCAGAGGCCTGAAGAACAGGAACATCTTTTGCTTGAAGCTGTGTGCAGGCCTGCTCCACAAGATGGACAGAGTTTGTTTGCCTTGTTCAGTGAGGTCCAATTTCCTATGGGTGCCTGCGTAAAGAGTGTGGAGTATTTGATGCAAGGTCATGCTGATTGTGATGAAAATTTACCTCTGCATTTTTGTGATCATAACTACAATAATACTTTATAGTCCCTTGGGCATGCCTTTTTCTGGTACTGCATCAATTACTGATGATCTCAAGCTGATGAACCCCAGCAAGTTGATTGGTAGATGGTGATGGTGTCTGGTGATAGGCAGCGCAAATGTACTGACAATACATTGGAGATGCTGATGTTGTTTACCCATTACTATGCTCCACGGAACCAGATTTTCTCTCAGAAAAACAAAACAGAATCACACATGATCTATATTTCATCCATCCTCGTTCCGAAAAACTATCATATAGACTACACAATACAAATGTTGATTGGTTATGAGCACACAATATATTATGGAATGATCACGCCTCACCACTTATGCCGCCATAAGGCAGAATAGAAGAGACGGTGCATCACATAGGCGTAGGAACCAGGGGGACGGGGGCCATGGTCCCCTCACTTTTCAGGCATTTTTTGGGCTAAAATATTTTCTGTTGCTTGGTGAGAAAAGTGTCTGATGGCAAAAGGTTCGCGAAGATGAGAACAGCCCAAATCTGCAAAGAAATATTCCATAGGGGGGTTGGGGTTCTCTCAAAACGAGATAAAAGTTTCACTGGCCCCCCACTTTTCGTGACGTTCCTACGTCCCTGGTGCATCATGTTCATTGACTAAGCACTATGTGCGCAATCACTTTGGCTTTAGCAGTTAGCACACTGCCTCTTGCAGCTGCAATATTGATGTTAGATCACATCAGCAGATCAGCCACCTCAACCTTGATTTTGCTTGATGTCAAGCCCAAAAGATTGAATATGCTTCAATCTTCAATATTGTTTTGTGTGAAAGAAATCCACCGCTAGGAACTCTTGCCAATCCTCTTCCACCCATGTTGATGTGACTGATGAGTTGACAAATTTCCAATGATTTTCAATGAATTTGCAATGACAATGAAACCAATGATTTACTGGAACTTTCCAAGTACAAAATCAACAACAGTTATCACTTTTAGGCCTATAAAAACACAAGAACCAACACTCCGCTGTGTCAGATAACATTAACCTTTCTATTAACCCTCGCCCTACAGGAGCTTTTTTCACCTTCGGCCAAGTGGGGGGGACTGACATAACCCCTGTTAACTTTTAAACCAGCAACTTAAAGCAATGCGGTAAGAACCAGCATGTTGCCTGCATGAGATGAATCTAACAGTGTGCGATTTTTAGGTTTCAGGTCAACGGCTGACATTCCAGGTCAAGTGAATGACCTCGGCTCGACCACGTCCAGAACAGCGAATTTGCTCTGTCAGAAAACCTCAAAATTAGAAACAAATAAATGTAAACAAAAAGGCATTTTCTTAGACCCGTTTTGTCTCAGAAATACAGAAAAGGTAATTATTTGTTCGTATCTTGTCAAAAAAAGTCCAAAAAAGCTATTAAAAAATGAAGTCATGAGTTTCTTACACTTAAGGAGCCATCATCATCATCATCATCATTTTTTTGGGGCGTCACTCATACATATATAGTAAGGCGACAAAATTACAATCCGAGACCCCAATGAGTCAATCACTCAATGGCACCGTCCTAAAAATCGGTGTTGCAAAGCCCATTGCGGTATCAGTTTGCGGTGAAGCACCATTCACATTCTAACCTTCACAAATATGCACTCGGTTATAAATGCTATGCGCAGACGCTCCCATGAGGCACTATACATATAACGAGCTACAGAGCACTACAACAGAAGCATCACAAATGTGAGTCATGTGTCATGAGTCATGAGTCACCGCCATGAGTCGGAGAATTTTACGAGATGATGGGCACGTGCTATCGAGTAGGAATCGGATCGTATCAACAGTTCCATCAGATACGGTGGGCTCGCGAATTAGACCCACATCAATGCTACCGGATGCGGCCTCCATTGTAATTTCAAACGTGTTATTTCCAAGGATGTGAGCTAGACCAAGGAAAGAACCCTCTAGCTCCGAGGGTGTGGTGGCAAGCACGGCAAGACCACCAATCATGATCTGCCTGAGTCGGTGCTCGGAGTGAAACAAATGGGCCAAGCCACGCAGAATGAAACTTCTGAGTAACTCCTGCACTCTCGGCACGTTAACCCGCGAGTTACTGGGGGGGGGGCTATTTTTTGTCCCCCCCTCCCGTTATTTTGCAATAACTCCTAAACGAACACCCGTATCGTCACCAAACTGGCAGTAACTTCTCTCACATCAATTCTACACATGTTGGCAAAATAAAAAATATGAGGCTCTGATAGGTCAACCGGGAATGACGTCAGAGTGACGTCATGTTCTTCGGTTTTTGTTGCAAAATAATAGTTTGCGGAAAACGCTGTCAAGGGTACGATATTTGAGATAATTTAAACTGTATTAAATCAAATTACTGACAATAAACCGGGCTATCAAACTGCAATCTCGGATTTTTGAGTTTTTTGGAAATTCAAAATTTTGGGAAATCCAAAGACATTTTTTTTTTAAACAAAATTTTCAAGAAAAAATCCGAATTATCCAAAAACCGGAATACATGTGATTGAGATGTATGCGGTGAATATGTGTACCAATTTTAAAGTCGATATCTTTAAAATTGACCGAGTTATGACCTTTAAATGTCAAAAATCGACCACTTCTCACAGCATTACTATGACAAAAAACGCATTTCCATTTTTGCTTTTTACTTCTATTTATATGGAACAAACAATGTTCTAAGGCCATTTTTCGGGTTCTAGACGAAAAACAAACCCATAAACATGTGTTACAACGCCTAATGACCGTAATCTTCAGTTTGACCTCGTGACCTCGGATGACCTTGACCTGACCCAAGGTCATAAACAGCTTAGAAAGGTACTTAGAAGTGTCAGAGACACGAATCATACCGATTTATCAACAGCTTATGCGTTTAATATCGCAATTTTGCGCGACAATTCCATCCATAGAGACCTTTCGACACGGTCAAACATTTTGTACTTGACCTGACCTGTGACGTCATCGGTGACCCCGAGGTCAACAATATTATGTTTCCCTCGATAAATTTCCCAGGGATATCGAACGCCGTTTGAATTTTTACATTCGGTCCAGTAGTTCCGGAGATCAGAGGGGGGGGGGCAAAAAATAGCCCCCCCCAGTAAGTCGCGTTATGAAATATACCCCAGTAACTCGCGGGTTAAGGGCGGTCATCAAAGCAGAATGATGCGCAAACGGCGGAAGCCCGAGGGCTGCTTTGATGACCATTACTCAGTCAAAAATAAAGATATTGCTTTGCAATTTTGTTTGAGTATTGTCCATACTCAGTTCTCTCACATTTAGTCCGTTTTTTTCTAACATCTTCGAAAATGTTTATATTGTGGTGATTTTCCCCCGAAAAAATCAATTTGTTTTACATTTTAGGGATCAAAAACCCTGAATGTTGGAAATTCGAGATTGCCATTTTAAAGATAATGTCATTTTGTATCTTTGTTCAATTGCGTTTGATATTTGCTTCAAAACTTTGTTTTCTACGATTTTTCAAAAATGTATCGTTTTTCCACCAACATGACGTCATTAAAACATGATTATCGCCCAAACTGCTCGTTGAAATTTGATATGAGTATGGCCTATACTCATTTTTCTCACATCTATTCCAAATTTTCTAATATCTTTGAAATTTTGATTTTGTGGGGATTTTTTCCCCAAAAAATCATTTTTTTTGCAATTTTAGGGATCAAAACCCCAAAAATTTGGAAATCCGAGATTGCCATTTTAAAGAGAATGCCATTTTGTATCTTTGGTGAATTGAGTTTGCAATTTGCTTTAAAACTCTGTTCCCTACGATTTTTCTAATATTTCTCATTTTGTTACCAACATGACGTCATTAAAACATTATTATCTCCAAAAATCCTTTACAAATTTCAATTAAATGTTTACAGCATATGTATAATTGTTGTACACTCCGCTACAGAACATTTTAGCAAGATGCTCCGCATGTGTAAAAAGTTATTCAAGAAAAACCTCATGGGGGGGGGGCTGTCAGACCCCCGTAGGGCGAGGGTTAAATCTCTGTTATAAGCCTTTAAATACAAAAATATAATCTGACCATCGAACCACACATTCGTGAACCACATCGAACATCGTACCACAGTTCAATGGAATGTCTACCTACACAATCTATCAAATCAACGTGTTTCGTAGCGCTGCCATTGCCATCGGCGGCATTTCGACCAATCAGAAACAGCCATTTCTTTTTCTTAAATACCCTATGCGGTAAACTATGTTGGTGAGATTGAGTATTTCGGGTTGGGTAGAAACCATGCTGTAAAATATGTCTACCCCAGACTGTTTTATGGTACTTGGTGAGACTGGGCCCTGGAGAGGGAATTAAGTCATTTTTTCCAGAGGCGCGCTCAGGAATGGAAGAAAGGGGGTCATATTATTGCAAGGAAACTAAGAGGCATGGGCGTACAATGACATAACATACTGCAGTTTTCGGATGAAACACGCACCAGAGGGTAATCTACGAACGATTATACTATAATAGGCGAGTCCAGGTAGGGTAAAAGGTGGGCAACCAATGTGAATTGAAGTTGTAAGTGAAATAGTCACTGTTTACTAGTTAGTATCATAATAGTGGATAATATACCTATCAAAAGGTCTTGCGCCTCTCCAGTTTGGATCCTGGATACGCCTATGATGCAGTACAACATGCAAAAAGGAACTATCTACGATCAGCAACTTATTTACAGTGCTGGGTAGCACCTTGCCTGCGGTTAATATTTGGTCATATTTGGCCTCACTTTTTCACTAACCTGGTAACGCTTATGGCGAAAAGATATGTTTATAACTGTTTTATCTAACGGCACAATAACACATCATTTAATTTATAAAACAACAACACCAGAAAACGGTTTTATTACGCATTTACTTCACCCCATATTGAGGGACCTGCACGCGCCTATGATTTTTGAATTTTCAAAAGTCACCGCCATTTATCAATCTCCAATTCAATCTCTATCGAACCTTGTTAGTTGCGTAAAATCGGTTGATAAACATGACAGCTGTGTTGGATCACAAATACCTCTAATATTTGAAGTTTTTGCCCCCTGCTGCCCCCCCCCATCAATTTTTTTAAAAGAAATGTAGATCATGTTGAGGGAAATCATACGCTTTTTTAAAATCGGACGGGTGGATCTCGATATATCGAGGGGAGGGGGCGGAATCCGCCCTCCCCATGCTACAAATAGGGGTAGCCAGGAACCTGTTACAAATAGGGTTACATGAATGTTTAGGCCATTTATGACTAGAACTTGGTGTCAATCCCATGTCAGGTCAGGTCACAGTGACGTCGCAAAAACAATTATAGGATCAGGATTCGCGTCCCGGAGTCATGAACAACCGAAACGCCTCACAATACCTTGTGATTTGTTACACTAAGCGTGATATCGAAATATGTCGTCTCATGGAGGTCCTTCATGGCCTTTGACCTGACGTGATCTTTCCTGACCTCTCATGACCTGACCTTAACCTTTGATTATGCTGATAAGGAAATGGGCCATCATGGGTATGATTTTAACGGCCGTGATACAGTGCAAACAAAACTGGTTTCATTTACTACTATACTTAATTAAAAATCGTAGAACGATGAGAAACATGTTTACATGTTTTTCAGAGTTCGAAGATTTCCACCGGGCCGTCGCTCGGAAAGTGGGAGGAGCTTGTGTGTGTGCGTGTGCGTGTGCGTGTGCGTGTGCGTGTGCGTGTGCGTGTGCGTGTGCGTGTGCGTGTGCGTGTGCGTGTGCGTGTGCGTGTGCGTGTGTCTGTGTCTGTGTCTGTGTGTGTGTGTGTGTGTGTGTGTGTGTGTGTGTGTGTGTGTGTGTGTGTGTGTGTGTGTGTGTGTGTGTGTGTGTGTGTGTGTGTGTGTGTGTGTGTGTGTGTGTGTGTGTGTGTGTGTGTGTGTGTGTGTGTGTGTGTGTGTGTGTATGTGTCTGTGTGTCTGTGTGTCTGTGTGTCTGTGTGTCTGTGTGTCTGTGTGTCTGTGTGTCTGTGTGTCTGTGTGTCTGTGTGTCTGTGTGTATGTGTGTCTGTGTGTCTGTGTGTCTGTGTGTCTGTGTGTATGTGTGTCTGTGTGTCTGTGTGTATGTGTGTCTGTGTGTCTGTGTGTCTGTGTGTCTGTGTGTCTGTGTGTCTGTGTGTCTGTGTGTCTGTGTGTCTGTGTGTCTGTGTGCCTGTGTGCCTGTGTGCCTGTGTGTCTGTGTGTCTGTGTGTCTGTGTGTCTGTGTGTCTGTGTGTCTGTGTGTGTGTGTGTCTGTGTGTGTCTGTGTGTGTCTGTGTGTGTCTGTGTGTGTCTGTGTGTGTCTGTGTGTGTCTGTGTGTGTCTGTGTGTGTTTGTGTGTGTCTGTGTGTGTCTGTGTGTGTCTGTGTGTGTCTGTGTGTGTCTGTGTGTGTCTGTGTGTGTCTGTGTGTGTCTGTGTGTGTCTGTGTGTGTCTGTGTGTGTCTGTGTGTGTCTGTGTGTCTGTGTGTCTGTGTGTCTGTGTGCCTGTGTGCCTGTGTGCCTGTGTGCCTGTGTGCCTGTGTGTCTGTGTGTAGGTGTGTGTGTCTGTCCAATATTGTCTGAGGATATTGGCACGTGGAGCCCAAACGGCCGGTCTGATTTCGACGCGGGTGGCACCGGTCGATGCGGTAACACGGGGCACAGATGATGATACCATTTGCGGGTCAATAGATGGCACGTGGTACATACCAAGTGCCAAAAAGTTGGCGCAAACATTTTCTTTTAATTTCGCCTCCTCAGGTCACACGGTTGGTGACACAGACTTGATACTCGCAGGTTACGTGCGGGATACAGCGGCCCAAAATCCATTAATGGCTGCCGATCCTGAGGGGGGCAAAATACACCCTCCAGGGGGTAAAATCAAATTACCATTTTGAAGGAGCGGGCCTCCGCCGACAGCTGGTGCCGACCGGCCGTCGATACTGTGCCGCACAGCACTGAGGCACGCCACCCAGTGGCGGCTTGTGGTGACGTCACAGTCTGAGGTCACAGCAACGGCCAGTCAGCGGTGGCTTGGCCGGCTGGGACCAAACTACGGAATTATCGTATGATTTTGACCCCAAGGCAATGCCCCGATCGCATTGCCGGTCTCTAGTTCAAAATCGTAGAAAGATGAGAAACATGTTTACATGTTTTTCAGAGTTAGAAGATTTCCACCGGGCCGTCGCTCGGAAAGTAGGAGGAGCTTGTTTGTCTGTGTGTGCGTGTGTGTGTGTGTGTCTGTCCAACGGAGCATATTGGCACGTGGAGCCCTAACGGCCGGTCCGATTTCGACGCGGGTGGCACCGGTCGATGCGGCAAAACGTGGCACAGATGATGATACCATTTGCGGGTCAATAGATGGCACGTGGCACGTGCCAAGTACAATACGTGGGCGCCATCATTTTCTTTTTTTTCGCCTTCTCAGGTCACACGGTCCGTGACACAGACTTGCTACTCGCAAGTCATGTGGGTGATACAGCGGCCCAAAATCCATTAATGGCCGCCAATCCTGAGGGTGGTGAAATAAACCCCCCAGGGGTAAAAACAAATTACCTTTTTGAAGGAGCGGGCCTCCGCCGTCATCTGGTGCCGGCCGGCCGTGGATACTGTGCCGTACAGAAGGAAACTGTGCCGCACAGCACTGAGCGCCGGCCGGCACGCCGCCCAGTGGCGACTTGTGGTGACGTCACAGTTTGAGGTCACCGCAACGGCCAGTCAGCGGTGGCCTGGCCAGCTGGGCCAAACTACGGAATTATAGTACGATTTTGACCCCAAGGCAATGTCCCGATCGCATTGCCGGCCTCTAGTCTTATTCCTTGCGGAGGCATATTCTGCCCCTCCCGGTGGTTTTTCGCAAGCTGCAAGCTGCTCCTAAACTAATGAAGTTAGCGTCTTTAAATTTTCTAACTTTTCCTAAAATTAAATGGCGCATGTTCTGTAAAAAACGGTTTGCTAGAGGCGGTGCCAGGCTCCTGTTTTGGGGAGGGTATTACGAATGCGGTTGTGCGACGCATACTTCCTTCGTAGTTTGCGTTGCAATAAATGCGTCAGAAACATTTCCATTGCAATATGCATCATAAATATCGGGTTTGCACATATTTTGTTATGCCAGAGGCGCACTGAGGGACAACAAATGTGAGGCGATACCCTCCCTCAAATTAGGTCAAACTTAAAATTAGTAAGAGGATAAAAAGCGTTACGCGCATGGTGCCCCCCACGTTGTTTACCTGGATCCGCATATGCACAATATATTACATTTAATAAATTACAGCAAATAATGTCCACATGTGACGTTCATACCGCGCCAAACAATCAGGAACAGCACATATTTGTGTTCAGAATTCCACCCATTTTACGTCCCCTGAATACGCCTATGCATACGTGTCATGTCTGGAGGGGCGCTCGCTATTTGAAGACTTGACTGACCGCATACTTTTTGGAGGTGGGGTCACATGACATGGCCTGGTGGCCTGATCTGAGATGACCCGAGGTTATGAATGTCACACTATGTGGGAAATTGATGCTCCGACACGTGTGCCAAAAACAACGGCGCTGTGCGCCGCTGTGTTTTCGCTATCCTCGAACAACCTTAGGGATGAAGGTGGGGAGGGGGGGGGGAGGGGGAAGGGGCGTCTAAGTGTCCTCCGGCACGGCGCGGGTTAAGCATGGGAAGATGGAAAAACATTGAAATGTTTTTTTTATGATACATTTGCAAAGTTTCTGCTTTGACAGGTACACATAGGTCGCAAAATAGATGTAGTCATCCGCTTTACAATAATATTTCAACATTTACATTTGATTGGGCCAGTTAAGTGCAGACGCAATAATATTGAAGGCATGGATCTTTAGTGAAACCATTATGTCATGATGGTATCTTCTTTCCTACAGGTATCTAGTGACAGAGCAGGATTGCGATTTCTTCTATATCGCTCTGGAGCTAGCTCTCGGGACCGTGGAGGACTACGTCAGTGGAAGCTATACAGGACCGGATATCGACAACAAAAGCATCCTGTATCAGGCTACGAAGGGACTGGAGTGGCTGCACAACGAGAATATCAGTAAGATGCCTGTTTAGCGGCCTAGAGTTGAGATGTCACAGACAATATGAAAACTCAGGCAGTTTAGAAACTGCCTGGCTAAATTCAGGAATTTTCGAAACTGCCTAAAACTCTAAGCAGTTTGCAAAATCTCCTAAAATCCAGACAGTTTCGAAACTGCACGGCAGTATCAAAACTGCTCAGGTTGTTTTCAAACTCTCTAACGATGCCAGACTCCAGCATGTGAGCAATGATGTGACGAGGCCAGCTTGGTGCTGCCGGTAATATAAAACGACACCCTAAAGTTTGTCCGCTCCTGTCCCCAATCGAGTAGAGATACGGTCATCAAACTTCGTGACTTTTCCTAAATATTCATTAGGCACGTGTTGGCGCTATGCTCAAAGTTTTCAGCTCACCAAGGGTGGCTTCAGGCGTGGATTTTGGAGGCCATGTTTTGGTTTTCAGCGTGTCTCGGCATTCAAAGGGAATCAATTCCCATTATCTAACACGCGCAGTGAAGAGGGGTATGCCAGTAACACGAGTTAAATGGGTGGGGGTGGGGGAGGGCACTTCGGTGTGTCCCCCCCCCTATCATCTCCAAAAGTATGAGAGCTAGAACGATCAAACTTACAGCGTAGGTAGGTGTTATGATGATCTACATTTTCTATTATTGTCGTGGTGTTCAGTGTTCATCTTCAAGGTCAAACGAGGTCACGAAGATCAAATCTGGCCAAATGTCACAATTTTGGGAATTTATTTCTTTGACGTCACAGGTCACCAGCAATGTGTCCAAAAATATTTACGGGGAATGAACATTGACATTGTCTACCGAATGGCGTTTGAATCATCCCCATCTGACTGTTGGTTCCGAATATATCGATTTGCCGACCTCGATTCTGGCCGCCATCTTGGAATGAAAATCCATATAACTCAAAAATGTATCAACCGATTTGCTTTTTACGTCAAACGATCCACTATTGAGTTCAGGGGCGTAGCCAGGATTTCGGCCAGGGGGGGGGGGGGGGGGGGCAAACGGGATCAGAGGGGCCCTCGTAGCCAATTGGGGGCCCACACACTGGCGGATCTAGGGTTCGAGTTTGGGGGTAAAAATTTATATATCATCAAACCCATCAAACAGCCTGAAATCAGCACAAAATGTACACATTTCCTGATAAGAAAATCTAAGCAACTTTATCTAAGGAAGTTTGTTTTAAATCAGCTATCAATGCATAAGCAAGCGAAATCCGATGAGTTTTCAGAAATGTATGAGACTTTTTTGGGATTCAACCCCCCTAAAAAAAACTTGGCAGATCCAGGAGAAAAGGGGCCATAGCAGCCGTCAAACCGCCTGAAATCAGCACAAAATGTACACATTTCCTGATAAGAAAATCTAAGCAACTTTATCTAAGGAAAGTTTGTTTTAAATCAGCTATCAATGCATAAGCAAGCAAAATCTGATGAGTTTTCAGAAATGTGAGAATTTGGGATTCCCCCTAAAAAATACTTTTATGCCCCCCCCCCCTCTCCCCCCACCCCCGCCACCACCACCCATCCCAAACGTCTTCTTCCAAACGTCCAGACCCCAATACATTTTGTCCTAACGTCACAATAACTTCACGCGCATCCACATGAGGCCTTGCGCTGTTATTGTAGCTCGTTGGCTATGCTACCAAATGCTGCCATATGTAGGGAAATAGGAGGTCGGACAGATAATTTTGTAACCAACGCTTAAAAGTCGATAACATTAACTCGGTAGGCCTGAGGCAGGCACGTAGCCAAGGGGGCGGGGGGGGGGGGGGGGCGGGGGGGAGGCTACCCGCCCCCCGATCCCCCACCCTGGAGGCCCGGCGGGCCCTTTTCGGGCGCGCAGCGCGCCAGCGCACCGAAAAGGGCCGACGAGACCATGCTCATGTTCTACGCGAAGCGTGGTCTTTAAGAGTTTAGAGCATTTCAGAGGTTCTTTAGGGGCACCAGGGCCCTTTCTGAAAGACCAGAGGGCCCTTGGACGTTCAGCAGAGCCCTGTACATGTCAGAAGGGCCCCTGGACAAGCCGAAAGGGGCCCCTGAGCGGGTCAAAGGGCCCCTGAACACGTCGAATGAGCACCGAGCCAGCACAGAGGGACCCCTGGGAAGGTCGGAGAGGCCCCTGAGCATGTCGGCAGGGCGACAAAGCAGCCAGTGCAGTCCCTTGACAGGTCTTAAGGACCCCTTGAACACGCTGGAGGGCCCCTGGACAGACCAGCACCAGAGGGCCTCTGGGAAGTAACAAGGGCCCCTGTGCATGTCAGATGGGCCCCTGACCAGACCAAAAGGGCCCCTGAACATGCCGAATGGGCTCCTAGTCAGCACGGAGGGGCCCCAGGG
>JAXIVJ010019867.1:0-16957 GCA_036785665.1 Chirona hameri | reverse complement strand
GAGAGAGAGAGAGAGAGAGAGAGAGAGAGAGAGCAGTGAGTGAAGAGGAAGTCGGTGGTATAGACAAAATCGCAATACACAGCCCAAGGCGACAACACGGCTGAACAAGGGTTAACTGCCATAGCCGGCATCAGTTGGATAATTTGGTAGATTTTGAATAGCACTGACATTGACACGAACGTACGCGCTTTGGGAAATCATTACAAAACACCGATGAGCAGTTCAGTAAACAAAAGTGACATAAAAAACGTGACATAAGAACGTGAATTTCAGGTGAACAGTAAACAGTTAAACGTAAAAACTGAAAGATGAAGAGATCAGTATTGCTTCTGTGCAGCAGTTCCATCTACGGAGTCTCTCCCTCACCCTCTGCACCCGGATCCCGGCCTGGCTCATCAGCTGCACCACGGCGGGGTCTCTCACCCCATCCTCTGTACCCCTCTCACTTGCACCCGGCCCCCGGCCTGGCTCATCAGCTGCACCACGGCGGGGTCTCTCACCCCATCCTCTGTACCCCTCTCACTTGCACCCGGCCCCCGGCCTGGCTCATCAGCTGCACCACGGCGGGGTCTCTCACCCCATCCTCTGCACCCCTCTCACCTGCACCCGGCCCCCGGCCTGGCTCATCAGCTGCACCACGGCGGGGTCTCTCACCCCATCCTCTGTACCCCTCTCACCTGCACCCGGCCCCCGGCCTGGCTCATCAGCTGCACCACGGCGGGGTCTCTCACCCCATCCTCTGCACCCCTCTCACCCTCTGCACCCGGCTCCCGGCCTGGCTCATCAGCTGCACCACGGCGGAGTCTCGCACCCCATCCTCTGCACCCCTCTCACCTGCACCCGGCCACCGGCCTGGCTCATCAGCTGCACCACGTGGTGATGAGAGGTACCAATAACCAGCTGGCCACCGACGTAGATGATCTCGTCTCCAGTGTGGAGCCGTCCGTCCAGGTCCGCCGCGCCGCCTGGGACAATGTGGCCAATAGACACCTGGGACAGGTCACCAGTTAGTCATACAGCCCAACACTGTTCATACAGACCACGTAATACAAACGGCATCAAACGTTAGATACTTAAACGGACCAGCATACACTAACATTTAACATTATAATGTCCCTGGTTGCCACCCTTCCCTGGTTGTCCCTGGTTGACATGTCAGGATCAACTCCAATCTGAGATCAGTTTTACCTTGGTTTTACCCATCTCGCATCCGTCTCTCTGAGAAGCCAGTTCAAACATCCGCTGCCCAACGTCCTCTCACCTGGGATCCCTCCTCGTCCAGCGTCCTCTCACCTGGGATCCCTCCTCGTCCAGCGTCTTCTCACCTGGGAACTCTCCTCGTCCAGCGTCCTCTCACCTGGGATCCCTCCTCGTCCAGCTTCTTCTCACCTGGGATCTCTCCTCGTCCAGCGTCCTCTCACCTGGGATCCCTCCTCGTCCAGCGTCATCTCACCTGGGATCCCTCCTCGTCCAGCGTCTTCTCACCTGGGATCTCTCCTCGTCCAGCGTCCTCTCACCTGGGATCCCTCCTCGTCCAGCGTCCTCTCACCTGGGATCCCTCCTCGTCCAGCGTCCTCTCACCTGGGATCCCTGGCTCGTCCAGCGTCTTCTCACCTGGGATCCCTCCTCGGTGCCTCCCACGATGCGGAACCCGAAGCCGGTATCGTGCCTCTCGAGCGTGACGGACGTCTCCACCCACTGCGGCCGCGGGAGGCGCGGCACCGCCGCCGGCGCTGGCTGCTCCTGCTCGAAGCTCGTGCTCTGTTTCCGCCGCTGGTGCGCGCTGACCGGTGGCGGACCGGGCCGCGCGTTCGGACCATTAGGCCGGTGGTAGGAGAAGGGTTGCGTACCGTGGCGCGGGCTGGAAGGCGGGGGGGTAGTCGCCGTACTTCCCGCCGTAGCCTCGTCCGTCGGCCGGGGGTCTCTCGGCTGGCCAGCCGTCACCGTTCGGCGCCCGGCCGGCCCAGTGCGGCGGGCCCGGCCGGTACCCGCCTGCGTGAGGCGGCGGGTCGGTCCGGTACCCGTCCGCGTGAGGCGGCGGGTCGGGCCGGTACCCGTCCGCGTGAGGTGGCGGGTCGGGTCGGTACCCGTCCGCGTGAGGCGGCGGGTCGGGTCGGTACCCGTCCACGTGAGGCGGCGGGTCGGGTCGGTACCCGTCCGCGTGAGGCGGCGGATCGGGTCGGTACCCGTCCGCGTGAGGCGGCGGGTCGGGTCGGTACGGAGGGCCACCGTACCCCGGCTCCGGTACACGATGCGACTGACTGCCTCCGTATCCGGAATCTGCCGCGCGGTGCACCGGCTCGGGACCTGGCTCGCCGGGCGGCCCGCGGTAAGCGTCGTGCTCCTCCGGCCGGTACCCAGGGCCGTCCTGCGCCCCGGGGTACGGGTACCCGCGGTCATCGGTCCGGTGGGGCGCCCGGTCTGGAGGGTGGTACCCCTGCCAATCGGGGTATGGGTCGTGGTAACTTCGGCCGTCCGGCTGGCTGGGGTACGACGGGTACCCGTGGTCCTCCGGTCTACCCGTCGGTCCAGAAGGCTGGTACCCCCTGCCGTCGGAGATGTACCCGAGGCTGTCCGGCTGGCCGTCCGGGCGGTACCCCCGGTCTGCCAGCGCGGCGCTCTCCGAGGTCTCTGAACTGTACGGGTCACCGGTGGGGGTGTGACTGCGGTAGTGGTGCAGGTTCGGCTGCGACGCGCGCCGCCCACCATTCCGAGAGGCGCTGTTCGTGCCTCCCCGCTGCACAGTCATCGTGGAGTCGCGGTACAGAGGGCAGTCCTTCAGCACCTGGAAGGAGAGATAGAGCAGTGGTCAGATAGGTTATAGCTGATACAACCATTAATGCAACGGTCATGAATCGAAGCGACCAAAACTCTACACTTTGAAAACGATTATAATCGAAAACGCAGGCGAACTCGGGAGCCATATACGAGTTCTTGTAATGTAAGAGCATCGATCGAATGTTTACCTGAACAACATGCGTGCATACCGGTGAGACAATCAGCCGTACCTGGACAACTTCCGTGTGCGGCATGGCCTTGAGCGGCACTCCGTTGATCTGCACCAGGATGTCCCCCTCCTGCAGGTCCGTACAGCGGCCTCGGTCCAGGATCTTCTTCACCTTCTGACCGTGGGCAGAGTCTGCGATGGTGAACCCGAAGCCGGCGTCTCCCTTGGCGATGGATACTGTCAGGAAGCGAGGCTTCGGTGCCGGCCGAGGTACGCTGTCTGTAGGGGCGAGAGAAAGGTTGGCGTCAACGTTCTATTCAGCGATGTAGGATAAGCAGCTTTACCCCTGCTACGATACAGTTGATGTGATCGATCCAGCTGGTGACATACTCA
The DNA here is from genome assembly GCA_036785665.1 of Chirona hameri. NCBI lineage: Eukaryota > Metazoa > Arthropoda > Thecostraca > Balanomorpha > Balanidae > Chirona > Chirona hameri. The sequence goes on along the minus strand of JAXIVJ010019867.1, from coordinate 13,617 downwards.
CGAGTTGATAAAATAAGATATTTATTTCCCGTGACGGGGAAGCGTCCGGATCCCAACTACGCACGTTTTCCCAGACACAGACAGGCACAAGCAGTCCCTCAGGCCACCCCACCCCCTCCCCGACACCCACATACATATCAGACAAAAGCCATAATACCAATTTCACCGAGTAAAGTTGTATGCCTCTCGATGACAGGCGTTCGGTGCCCCTATCTCCCTAGGCTGATCGGCGACACCCGTCCCGGCCGCCTCATTCGGCACCGTCCCGCTCACCTGAGGCCAACAGGTCGACTGAGCTGGGCCGGTGGATGCCCTCCTGCCGCGCTCCGCCGCTGCCACCGCTCAGGTCCGGCATCGACTTGGAGGCGTTGACGCCGTGCTCGGCGTGCGGCGGCGTGCCCGACCTCTGGCCGTAGTCGTGCTCGGCAGAATTGCGCGAGCGGGGCAGGTGGCCAGCGTCTGTCGGGGGGGGGGGGGGGGGGGCGTGAGGCAGGGGTGGACGGGGCTGAATGTGGGGACGAATGGCGTGTGTGCACAAAACACTAGACCAGTGATCCTCAAATAGAGTGTAATTGCCGCATTTGGGGATATGGAGTCCTCTGGCTGGGGTAATGGAGTCCTCTGGCTGGGGTTATGGAGTCCTCTGGCTGGGGTTATGTAGTCCTCTGGCTGGGGTTATGGAGTCCTCTGGCTGGGGTTATGGAGTCCTCTGGCTGGGGTTATGGAGTCCTCTGGCTGGGGTTATGGAGTCCTCTGGCTGGGGTTATGGAGTCCTCTGGCTGGGGTTATGGCAATTGAGCAGCTAAGTGCAAAACCAAAGCTGACTCGTTTGATGATGGCGCACAATGCACGTACCGAGGTTGCAGGTAATGGAAGTGCCGAGGTATCCGAAGTTCTGTTCCGAGGTTGCAGGTAATGGAGGTGCCGAGGTATCCGAGGTTGCAGGTAATGGAGGTGCCGAGGTATCCGAGGTTGCAGGTAATGGAGGTGCCGAGGTATCCGAGGTTGCAGGTAATGGAGGTGCCGAGGTATCCGAAGTTCTGTTCCGAGGTTGCAGGTAATGGAAGTGCCGAGGTATCCGAAGTTCTGTTCCGAGGTTGCAGGTAATGGAAGTGCCGAAGTATCCGAAGTTCTGTTCCGAGGTTGCAGGTAATGGAAGTGCCGAGGTATCCGAAGTTCTGTTCCGAGGTTGCAGGTAATGGAGGTACCGAGGTAGCCGAAGTTCTGTTCCGAGGTTGCAGGTAATGGAGGTGCCGAGGTAGTCGAAGTTCTGTTCCGAGGTTGCAGGTAATGGAGGTGCCGAGGTAGCCGAAGTTCTGTTCCGAGGTTGCAGGTAATGGAGGTGCCGAGGTATCCGAAGTTCTGTTCCGAGGTTGCAGGTAATGGAAGTGCCGAGGTATCCGAAGTTCTGTTCCGAGGTTGCAGGTAATGGAAGTGCCGAGGTATCCGAAGTTCTGTTCCGAGGTTGCAGGTAATGGAGGTGCCGAGGTAGCCGAAGTTCTGTTCCGAGGTTGCAGGTAATGGAGGTGCCGAGGTAGCCGAAGTTCTGTTCCGAGGTTGCAGGTAATGGAGGTGCCGAGGTAGCCGAAGTTCTGTTCCGAGGTTGCAGGTAATGGAGGTGCCGAGGTAGCCGAAGTTCTGTTCCGAGGTTGCAGGTAATGGAGGTGCCGAGGTATCCGAAGTTCTGTTTTTCACTGTTGTCCCATTATCGCAAAGAGCATCAAAAACAATTAATTTTATATAATTGCGAATGATGATGATGAATGATGATGAATGATAATCTTACATTAGCTTTGCGTTACGGTATACGTATTGTTAAAGGGACTGTCCCACCTTCCCAAAAGTTGTCAAATGTACGCCGCTTGTGGTGCAACATATGAAGTAATTGCTGCCGAACACGATTATGACATTTTTTCTCGCAAACACTGCTCAATTTCATAAAAAGTTAAGTTTTAATATTTGGGTTGATGACATATCTAGAGCTACACATAAATTCTTTACGCTGCCAAAGTATGGGCACAATTATTTCGAGACAATTCTGTCACTTTGAATACAAAACGAACTAACTACCAAACCATTGAAACGTGCAAATATCTCCAAGGTTCACCTTAAACAAGTCGACTATCATCACCATTTGGTAAAGAGAGGTAACGTCATCGGCTTTAAGCTCCTATTCAAATACACGTAGGGCTTATTTGTTATAATTGTCAAGACCAAACTCGAATTTCTTTTCTATTAGACCTATGTGGTTGTTTTAACTGCTACCCTACTTAATTGCAATGCAAATCCAATGCAAATCCAACAACATGGCTATCTCAACTCAAAGCTAATATTAAGGTGGGAGTGTCCCTTTAAACCCTGGGAACGACTGCTTTAGACTAACATTTTTTATTCTTTCCTTTTTATTTTGTCCGGGTCGGCCTGAATACATGCTTCCCGGAGGGGCTTTTAGGCTAAGAGCAACCGCACAGTACATGTCCACTTATGTTTCTGTCCCTAGATGGCACTAGTAGTAAACGCCTGAAGTTATGCTGTACCGCATAGCTTGAAGCCGAGAACTGCGGTCTACGCATTGGAGGAGGGGTAACGACTCATTCTGGTCATCAAAATAGGGTAACCATACCCTTGCCGTTGAGCACCTCTGCAATAGATAAAAGAACGAATACGCACGCAACTAATGGAAGGGTGGCAACAGACTGTCGCAGGGCTATTTTAAGTCATTTGTTATGTACTTTGGAATGGGCTATAAGTAGTTCGTCAGCTGTTGCAGCATAAATTTGATTTCTGTGCTTAAATTTACATTTAAATTTGATTAGCTATGCAGTATAACAGATGATCGATCTGATCATGGGCTTCGACTTATTTCCATGTATTTAAAGTTAATAGACATATTATTCTTTATAATACTTCTATACGGCCATAAAGGTAGACAGTCCGCTATGAATAGCCCATTAAGTCCCTTATATAAAGTTTCGTTATAATACTTCGGTTTATTTAAAGTTTACTTTTCCAAACATCTACGTCACTATGTTCAGGTGTCTACCCCTGTCCCACCGGACCCCAGCGGATCGCTCTACTAAGGTGTCTACCCCTGTCCCTCCGGACCCCAGCGGACCGCTCTACTAAGGTGTCTAAACCTGTCCCACTGGACCCCAGCGGACCGCTCTACTAAGGACTTTACCCCTGTCCCACCGGACCCCAGCGGGCCGCTCTACTAAGGTGTCTACCCCTGTCCCTCCGGCCCCCTGCGGGCCGCTCTCTAAGGTGTCTACCCCTGTCCCATCGGACCCCAGCGGATCGCTCTACTAAGGTGTCTACCCCTGTCCCTCCGGACCCCAGCGGACCGCTCTACTAAGGACTTTACCCCTGTCCCTCCGGACCCCAGCGGGCCGCTCTACTAAGGTGTTTACCCCTGTCCCTCCGGACCCCAGCGGATCGCTATACTAAGGTGTCTACCCCTGTCCCATCGTACCCCAGCGGACCGCTCTACTAAGGTGTCTACCCCTGTCCCATCGTACCCCAGCGGACCGCTCTACTAAGGTGTCTACCCCTGTCCCTCCGGACCCCAGCAGGCCGCTCTACTAAGGTGTATGTCCCTGTCCCATCGGACCCCAGCGGACCGCTCTACTAAGGTGTCTACCCCTGTCCCATCGTGCCCCAGCGGACCGCTCTACTAACCGTCAGCGTTGACGGCCAGCGTAGTGACGATCTCTGTGTTGGGGTCGTCCGGGTCAAACGGCAGTGGGTAGCCGCGACAGACATCGACCTGCACCAGCTCCCCGGCGGCGATCGTCTGGAACATGTGCACCATGTCCTGGTGCGTGTAGCCCAGCACGCACTGGCCGTTCACGTACACCAGGACGTCACCTGAAACAGGGCAAAGGATCAGCGGAGTTAAGCTGTGTGATGAAATACATTGACGTGTGCCGTGCCCCAGTGCAAAATATTGAGCAGTTACTGTAGTAGGTAGCTAAGAGAGATAATGGGGAAAAATGTAATTGTTTTTACGAAGCGAAAACCGCGAATCAACTACAAAAGCACTGGGCGAAGTCAGAAATATTTTATCAAGCCTCAACCTCATCTGACACCCACCCCAACCCTCATCTGACACCCACCCCAGCCCTCACCTGACACCCATCCCAGCCCTCATCTGACACCCACCCCAGCCCTCCTCTGACACCCACCCCAGCCCTCATCTGACACCCATTCCAGCCCTCATCTGCCACCCATCCCAGCCCTCATCTGACACCAACCCCAACCCTCATCTGACACCCATCCCAGCCCTCATCTGATACCCACATCAGCCCTCATCTGACACCCATCCCAGTCCTCATCTGACACCCATCCCAGCACTCATCTGACACCCACCCCAGCCCTCATCTGACACCCATCCCAGCCATTATCTGACACCCACCCAAGCCCTCATCTGACACCCACCCCAGCCCTCATCTGACACCCACCGCAACCCTCATCTGACACCCACCCCAGCCCTCATCTGACACCCACCCCAGCCCTCATCTGACACCCACCCCAGCCCTCATCTGGCACCCACCCCAACCCTCATCTGACACCCACCCCAGCCCTCATATGACACCCACCCCAGCCCTCATCTGACACCCATCCCAGCCCTCATCTGACACCCGTCCCATCCCTCATCTGACACCCACCCCAGCCCTCTCCCGACACCCACCCCAGCCCTCATCTGACACCCACCCCAGCCCTCATCTGACACCCACCCCAGCCCTCATCTGACACCCATCCCAGCCCTCATCTGCCACCCACCCCAACCCTCATCTGACACCCATCCCAGCCCTCATCTGACACCCACACCAGCCCTCATCTGACACCCATCCCATCCCTCATCTGACACCCACCCCAGCCCTCATCTGACACCCATCCCAGCCCTCATCTGACACCCACACCAGCTCTCATCTGACACCCATCCCAGCCCTCATCTGACACCCACCCCAGCCCTCATCTGACACCCACCCCAGCCTTCATCTGACACCCACCCCATCCCTCATCTGACACCCACCCAAGCCCTCATCTGATACCCACCCCAGCCCTCATCTGACACCCACCCCAGCCCTCATCTGACACCCACGCCAGCCCTCATCTGCCACCCATCCCGGCCCTCATCTGACACCCACCCCAGCCCTCATCTGACATCCACCCCAGCCCTCATCTGACACCCACCCCAGCCCTCATCTGGCACCCACCCCAACCCTCATCTGACACCCACCCCAGCCCTCATATGACACCCACCCCAGCCCTCATCTGACACCCATCCCAGCCCTCATCTGACACCCACCCCATCCCTCATCTGACACCCACCCCATCCCTCATCTGACGCCTACCCCAGCCCTCATCTGGCACCCATCCCAGCCCTCATCTGACACCCATCCCAGCCCTCATCTGACACCCATCCCAGCCCTCATCTGACACCCACCCCAGCCCTCATCTGACACCCATCCCAGCCCTCATCTGACACCCATCCCAGCCCTCATCTGACACCCACCCCAACCCTCATCTGACACCCACCCCATCCCTCATCTGACACCCACCCCAGCCCTCATCTGACACCCACCCCAGCCCTCATCTGACACCCATCCCAAACCTCATCTGACACCCACCCCAGCCCTCATCTGACACCCATCCCAGCCCTCATCTGACACCCACCCCAGCCCTCATCTGACACCCACCCCAGCCCTCACCTGACACCCATCCCAGCCCTCATCTGACACCCATCCCAGCCCTCATCTGACACCCACCCTAGTCCTCATCTGACACCCACCCCAGCCCTCATCTGATACCCACCCCAGCCCTCATCTGACACCCACCCCAGCCCTCATCTGAAACCCACCCCAGCCCTCATCTGACATCCACCCCAGCCCTCATCTGACATCCACCCCATCCCCCATCTGACACCCACCCCAGCCCTCATCTGACACCCACCCCAGCCCTCATCTGACACCCACCCAGTCCTCATCTGACACCCACCCCAGCCCTCAGAGCCCTCTGTAACTCAACCTCAGCGCCCTCCTCTCGCCATATAATCCGACCTCAGCACTCCCTGTTTCGTCCTATAACCCGACCTGAGCGCCCTCCTCTCGCCCTATAACCCGACCTCAGCACCTTCCTTTCGCCCTATAACTCGACCTTAGCACTCCCTGTTCCGTCCTATAACCCGACCTCAGCGCCCTCCCCTCGTCCTATAACCCGACCTCAGCACTCCTTGTTCCGTCCTGTAGCTCGACCTCAGCATCTCTGCCCCATCCTCTACTCCGACCTCAGCATCCCTGCCCCATCCTCTACTCCGACCTCAGCATCCCTGCTCCATCCTCTACTCCGACCTCAGCATCCCTGCCCCATCCTCTACTCCGACCTCAGCATCCCTGCCCATCCTCTACTCCGACCTCAGCGTGCCCTGTCTGCCGCTCACCGGTCTGCAGCTGCCCGTCGAGCCAGGCGGGGCCGTCGGGCACCACCGACTTGATCTGCAGGAACTCTTCTTCGTCATCGTCGCCTCCGACGATGGTGAAGCCGAGTCCCTGCGGCGACTTGCAGAGCGTCGTGCGCATCATCTGGCCGTGCAGTTCGGAGGGCTCGCGGGTGAAGAACGGCCGCCGACCGCCTGTGGGGAATGGGGAGGGTCATAGCGTGTTAGACGCTGGAGGGTACAGTCAGACAACCCGATCAGCTGACTACAGAAGACAGAGTTTGCTGCTTCAATCTGCTACTTGAAACTAAGGCGAAGGTTCTCGTTTCCAGAGCTAGAAAGAAAGCTAGCAGATGCAGCTCTGCGTCTGCAATTGTCGTTTCTAAAGCCAATCTCCTAATTGTCTTAATGTTTAACTTGTGTAACGTTCCAGGGTGTGAAAGAACACCCGCTTCAGAACAAGAAGAGACGGAATTTAATAATTAAATTAAAGGAATAGGTCACCTTGAAAGTTGTCTTGAAATTCAACTATACGGTGCATCTTGAGCTCAAAACTACGATATGACTTTGGTTTGGACAACTGATGAATATATGTGGAGAAAGAAGTAAGTTTCTCTTTCTATTTCACGAGAATCGTACGATAGCAGCTGGCATTCTGGCTCCGCCCCGCTCCGCCCCGCTCCGCCCCGCTCCGCCCCGCTCCGCCCCGCTCCGCCCCGCTCCGCCCCGCTCCGCCTGACGCCAAGTACTGTCTCTGACAAGGGGCCGCCGCGCCGCCCGGGCGGCTGAGCAGATATTAACGAGGCGTCGTGATCAGAGACTACGTGCCAGAGAGTGTACCTGCCTCCGGCGGCGAGCGTTCATATCCTGATCGTGGCCCGGAACAGCGGACATGAAACCGGGCCCACTAGTCCTGTGTCGAAATTACTTAACGTAGGGAGGTAATTCTTTCCCCACAACCCATTTTTAGATCTGCTATACAAATCTGCTATCTCAGTCCAAAACCCCATGTTAAAGGTGAATTATTCCCTTTAAGAACAATAAAATGCAAATTAATCAGTTGTCTCATCTAGGTGTAAACACGTCTTGAGTACGTTACTGTAGAGCTGTAATCGTGCCACAAAATATTGCATGGCAGCAATTTAACTTATCGATGCAAAGACAATACAATATTAGTCGGATGTCGTGATGTGTTAGGACACATACAACCATGCGTTTATCACCACACCAAACCTGGTAGTGATATTAGTCAACCAATTCCATTCACCACCACCTCGCTACCCCAGCTGCGGTCCCAAGCGTCGGCACCACCGTCCAAGCCTGCTGAATCGGAGCGAAGCGCGGTTAGAGAAGCCTGCGGCGGCGGTGTCTGTGTGCATGTATGTGTCTGTGTGTGTTGAGTGCCGCTGCTGTCGGCGTCAGGCGGAGGCGGTGAGAAGCAGGCAGGGCGGAGCTGTACCTCTGGTGGCCGCCGCCGGGCGCGCCGCCTCGCCACCGGGGAGCGCCGGGGGCCGGATCGGGGTAGAAGGACGCGCGGGACGCCCAGGGAGGCGGCGGGCTGGCGTTAGTTCCTTGGTCGGCCGCCGCCGCGTCGCTGGCGCTGGCGGCGCGGCGCCAGCCCGGCGAGTCGGCGCAGCGCACGCGCACCGGACAGGCCAGGTGCGAGGTCAGGTCGGTGTGGCCGAACACGGGATCCCGCGGCACCGACATGGCCTGCGCGCCGGCCACCGGGTTAGACAGGCTGCGGCCGTGGCGCGGCGGCGGTCCCGGCGGTCCCGGCGGCGCCGGCGGCTGCCCGATCAGCTGCAGCGAGGCATGGCGCGCGTGCTGCGGCGGCTGCTCACCAGCGCCATGCCGCGGCGGTGACGAGAACTGCAGCCTGTCGGCGAGGCCGCCTGATGGCGCGCCGTCCGGTGACGCAGGCCTGAACGCAGCCAGCTGGGAGCTCGCCGCGATATCCGGCAGCGAATAGCCGACGTAGGCAGGTGTGCGGAGATACTCTGTCGGACTGGTGACGAACGCTGCCGGCTGCTCGCCGCTCAGACGCCGCTCAAAGTGCACGTTCTGGTACTGCATACGGTTGGGGAAGACTGGCCTCGCGAACCGCGGCACGATGGTCTGCCCGAGCGTCGGCGGCCGTCCTGGCTCGCCGGGCTCTCTTGGCCGCCACACAGCAGCCGGTCACTGGCGCTGTGCGCATGCGCAACCAGCTGGAACGGCCGGCCGAGCGAGAAGCTCGCTTTAGGCAGTGTAGGCGTGGAGGTGGCCGACGGAAAGGACTCAGTCAGGGAGCGCGCCGACAGACGTTGCGTGTGTCGCGATGGTTTCTTCCGCGGCCGGCTGTACACGTGGCGGGCGTACACGGGCGCCAGGGAGTCGGTCTTCTCGGCGCCGAGACAGGGCAGGCAGGGTAGCAGGGAGTGACCGCGGCCTGTAGAGACGGTCAGAGACGGTCACTGGCAGGCTCGGGGTGGGCAGTCGGCTCAGCACCCCGCAGTCATGCGTCACACCGGAGATAGACAGACAGGGTCACCACGGGTCAGGGTGCGCGCATGATCTCCGCGTGAGACACATGGTCACCTCACTCACAAGATGCGTAGAGGAGAAACGAAACAATCAGGCAAAATGCAAACAGACCAAACGAAACCAGGCAAAATGCAAACCGACCAAACGAAACCAGGCAAACACGGGTTCGGCTAGACTCAAGTGCTACAAAACCACACGCAAACCGCAAACGGAAAACGCGAGCATCGCATCGGTGACGATCAGTGCAAACCAAGTAGAGCCAGCCTACAGATGATAGACGACAGACGACATACGAGAGACGAGAGACGAGCGTGCGCAATGCCGAGTGAGATGTGAACCCGAGAGTGACAGCCAGACAGACACACGGGGTGCACAACGCACGCAGCACGCGACCGATACCTGGGCCTGCTCGGGCGCTCCTCCCACTCACTGGCGGAGCGGCGGGGCGGCTGGGCGGGGATGTCCGGCAGCAGAGGAGGCCCGGAGCCGTAGCCGGAGCCGGGACCGGAGCCGGGACCGGAGCCGGGACCGGAGCCGGGACCGGGACCGTCAGCAGCGGAGTGGGACTCAAACGTCTTCTTCTGGCGTGGGAGAGTGTTGTTACCGGAAACGGGGACTTCTGGTGCGGGCTCCGGAGAGGCGGCAGAGTCGGCTGGAACGACAGGTCAGGTCAAATCAGCGGTCACGTCAGGTCACGTCAGATCACGTCAGGTCACGTCAAGTCAGCGGTCACGTCAGGTCAGGTCAAAGCTGATGACGCACCGGGCCTGACATCCGGAATACGTTTCTCCGATCCATGCACATGTCTGCCCCCTGCATTGACCACTGCCAGCTCTATGTCTCCGACATGACGATGGTGATGATGATTTGGGTGTGTGGACTCGGCCATGTCTCCGACATGACGATGGTGATGATGATTTGGGTGTGTGGACTCGGACATGTCTCCGATATGACGATGGTGATGATGATTTGGGTGTGTGGACTCGGACATGTCTCCGATATGACGATGGTGATGATGATTTGGGTGTGTGGACTCGGCCATGTCTCCGATATGACGATGGTGATGATGATTTGGGTGTGTGGACTCAGCCATGTCTCCGACATGACGATGGTGATGATGATTTGGGTGTGTGGACTCGGACATGTCTCCGATATGACGATGGTGATGATGATTTGGGTGTGTGGACTCGGACATGTCTCCGATATGACGATGGTGATGATGATTTGGGTGTGTGGACTCGGACATGTCTCCGATATGACGATGGTGATGATGATTTGGGTGTGTGGACTCGGACATGTCTCCGATATGACGATGGTGATGATGATTTGGGTGTGTGGACTCGGCCATGTCTCCGATATGACGATGGTGATGATGATTTGGGTGTGTGGACTCGGACATGTCTCCGATATGACGATGGTGATGATGATTTGGGTGTGTGGACTCAGCCATGTCTCCGATATGACGATGGTGATGATGATTTGGGTGCGTGGACTCGGCCATGTCTCCGATATGACGATGGTGATGATGATTTGGGTGTGTGGACTCGGACATGTCTCCGATATGACGATGGTGATGATGATTTGGGTGTGTGGACTCGGCCATGTCTCCGATATGACGATGGTGATGATGATTTGGGTGTGCGGACTCGGCCATGTCTCCGATATGACGATGGTGATGATGATTTGGGTGTGTGGACTCGGACATGTCTCCGATATGACGATGGTGATGATGATTTGGGTGTGTGGACTCGGCATGTCTCCGATATGACGATGGTGATGATGATTTGGGTGTGTGGACTCAGCCATGTCTCCGACATGACGATGGTGATGATGATTTGGGTGTGTGGACTCGGACATGTCTCCGATATGACGATGGTGATGATGATTTGGGTGTGTGGACTCTGCCATGTCTCCGATATGACGATGGTGATGATGATTTGGGTGTGTGGACTCGGACATGTCTCCGATATGACGATGGTGATGATGATTTGGGTGTGCGGACTCGGCCATGTCTCCGATATGACGATGGTGATGATGATTTGGGTGTGTGGACTCGGCCATGTCTCCGATATGACGATGGTGATGATGATTTGGGTGTGCGGACTCGGACATGTCTCCGATATGACGATGGTGATGATGATTTGGGTGTGTGGACTCGGCCATGTCTCCGATATGACGATGGTGATGATGATTTGGGTGTGTGGACTCGGCCATGTCTCCGATATGACGATGGTGATGATGATTTGGGTGTGCGGACTCAGCCATGTCTCCGACATGACGATGGTGATGATGATTTGGGTGTGCGGACTCGGCCATGTCTCCGATATGACGATGGTGATGATGATTTGGGTGTGTGGACTCAGCCATGTCTCCGACATGACGATGGTGATGATTTGGGTGTGTGGACTCGGCCATGTCTCCGATATGACGATGGTGATGATGATTTGGGTGTGTGGACTCGGCCATGTCTCCGATATGACGATGGTGATGATGATTTGGGTGTGTGGACTCGGACATGTCTCCGATATGACGATGGTGATGATGATTTGGGTGTGTGACTCGGCCATGTCTCCGATATGACGATGGTGATGATGATTTGGGTGAGTGGACTCGGCCATGTCTCCGATATGACGATGGTGATGATGATTTGGGTGTGTGGACTCGGACATGTCTCCGATATGACGATGGTGATGATGATTTGGGTGTGTGGACTCGGGCATGTCTCCGATATCTGACACAGTCACATCTTTGCTTGATGTCACCCCACAGTTCGTGAGTTCGTGAGGGACCGGTAACTGGTTCTGACGCAGGAATTTAAGTCACCGGCATCACCAAGGGCCTGCTGAAGGCTGACTGGCAGCTTAGTGACGGCCGGGGAACGCGAAATACGCCGACATCCGACCGAGAACGGGACACGACATCATAGCCATAATGTGCAGTCATTGGACCTGCGGCCCCGAAATTAGACCAGCAGGTGCTTGTAGCCTTGGGCATGGCTTACTTGACAGCGACTAGACAGGGACGGACGACAGAGCATAAGTTAGCCGATAATGCACCGCTATGCACAAACTCGCGTAGCAACGACTATCGGCCCCAAATGGCAACTATCGGCCGAATGAACGACTATCGGCTCCAAATGGCGACTTTCGGCCGAATGAACGACTATCGGCCCCAAATGGCGACTTTCGGCCGAATGAACGACTATCGGCCGAATGAACGACTATCCGCCCCAAATGTGAATAGCAGATCGCCTAACAAGGCTGGGTTAGCTTCAGTCACTCAACCCAGTTTGGGACGCAGCAAGAACGTTTTAGGACACCAACTTCTGCGGTTTGGCAGCCTGACATTGGACATGGAAATTAAATAACATAAAGAGGGCTACATGTTGCACGCGCCATATGATTTCTGCTTGGCATATAATGTAGGTCCTAGCATATTCGCATGGAATACAAGAATCCAATTTTGCAAGCAGAAAGGACATTAGGTACACGTCATCGTCATTCGATACTTTGGCATTTCCCCCTGAAGTTGAATGTCGTCAATAATCATTATCATTTTATCTCTATTCCCACGTACTATTCAGCACTCTCTCTTCCATTAATCTGAACTTGCGACAAGACGTTGTCTCACGGGCGGTCAGCCGTCTTACCTTGCTCCTGCGGCAGTTGCCTGGCCTCGTGCACCGGGTTCTCGTACTGGGTGCGCCGATTCATGTGATCGATGTAGTAGGTTCCATAGGCAGGATCGTCAATCCGTTCCCAGCCATAGGGCAGCTCGTTGTCGGCACACTCATCTAGAGACTTCTTCTGCACGCGCGCCCAGCCGCGGGTCCAGCCAGTGGGAGGTGCCTATCTCGTGGCTGATGGAACGAAGGGCGGTGGTTAGCTCTTTCGATCGTCATCAACACCTCTGATCAATACCTATTCCGCAAACAAGAGGGATTCAGATAGTACCAATCAGCAACCGTTTCACCGAAATAAATATACCATATCTCTCAATAATGAAAAACCGCAACCGTTACTTCTTACAACAGCGCACTATTCTTCACCTATGCACGCGTTTCAACTCCCTTGATACATTGCGACTCTATGAGCCTTGCACTCCTCCCAACTCACTTGATGAAGTAGGACTCTCCAAACTCCGTGTAGGCCTTCTCCCAGTTGTCCGGCAGAGGGCCGAGTTCAGAGGTGGGAATCTCGGATCCGGTCCAGGCCGGGCCGGAGCCCTGGGACCCGTTCATGTCCCCGGGCTGAGGCGGCCCCACGCGGTACTCCGGAGCTGTTGGTAACGGCACATGGGGTAGAGACGCGTGAGGAAGTGGCGTACAAATGGTCGCCGTCCGCACCCGAATCTACGTCCAAGCTACAAACCATCTACAGCGCAGCTACGATTATCTCTAAAGCTACAGCAGGTGTAAAGCTACAACGTCTGAGCGACAAAACATGTGCATCAAGGACCATCGTATCATTAGTGCATCTAGGACAGGCTCTAAAGCTACAATAGGTTACGCTCCTTGTGCTGACCTCCACGCTTTTGGTAACGGCAGCTGATTCCCCCCGCAGGGCAAGTCCCGCTCCTGTAGCCCCGTCGGCCCCACTGCGCTTTTGGTAAACGGCAGCTGATTCCCCCGCAGGGCGGGTCCCGCTCCTGCA
>JAXIVJ010019866.1:0-16959 GCA_036785665.1 Chirona hameri | reverse complement strand
TGAGTGGCGTGTGTGTGTGTGTGTGTGTCGTGTGTGTCTGTGGTGTGTGTGTGTGTGTGTGTGTGTGTGTGTGTGTGTGTGTGTGTGTGTGTGTGTGGTGTGTGTGTGTGTGGTGTTGTGTGTGTGTGTGTGTGTGTGTGTGATGTGTGTGTGTGTGTGTGTGTGTGTGTGTGTGTGTGGTGTGTGTGTGTGTGTGTGTGTGTGTGTGTGTGTGTGGTTGTGTGTGTGTGTGTGTGGTGTGTGTGTGTGTGTGTGTGTGTGTGTGTGTGTGTGTGTGTGTGTGTGTGTGTGTGTATTTGTGTGTATCGTCGCTAGTGTTGTCCCAGGTAAACTCAAGTCACTGCCATTGGCAAATGGCAGGTCCGTCATATCTATATCCATTTTCAACAATCACGCGTATAGTTCCCGTAATGAAAACATATATAACTTTAACTCTTCGAAACATACCTACAACTTCATCGTCCGTCTCACACATTGTTTACGCGCCCGGGCCGGCTCCTTTCCCCTCCGTCCGCCGCGCTATACCAGCTGGTGTCAATTAGCCGCCCTGGACCCTTCGCCGCCGCCGTGAGCGGGTCATTCCTTATCCCTAACGTGCCTGGCCTCGGCCGGCCGGGTACGGAGACGCGTCACATCACAGCGGCCATTGCTGGGATGTCAACGCCCTGATATACTTAAATACACGATACTTATCTGCGAAACCGGTGCCAATAGATCACCGTGAGCAATTTATTTAAGTGTAAGACAATTGGATACAATGGTATATCTCTTTACAAACGTTCAGTTGCAGTTAAGTTTATGATGTAAATGCTTGTATAGGTTTTTTAGCACGGCTTACCATCATATACAGTACACTTTGAACGTGCTGAAAGCCTGCTAGCAGTTACTCTCAAATAAAACGTGTTGACTGACAAATGAGCTTGACAATCGGTTCGTATACACTCAACGAAAAATAATTAAAACCAAGATTTACCTAAAACTTTGACTTAATTTTCAGTGCATACGGATGAATATTTATGATATGGTACGCCAGGAAGAGAGATTTGCTCATGATGGATTGCAACTGATGGATGAAGAACGATTTGCTTATCTCACGCTGGGGATGATTTTTTCGTATTTTTTTGTTCTCATGTGAACTAAAAAAGGTAATTATTATGCAAATAATGAGGCAGCGTTAATTTACGTGAAGCGGAATACGTTCCGTTGGGCCCGGCGCCTCAGGTACGTCAGATCCGTCCGAAATCCATCCCGCCTCGCGACTTCTCGAACATCACTGCGTTCAGTTTATAATATCCTCCATCTCTGCTATCCTTCATCTTTATTATACCCCCACCTGTGCGGTTACATGTCATATTGATAGCTACGTCACGCGCCGGAACAGTCTTCTTACATCCCTACCGTGACACATATTTCCCCGCCCCTCTGCTGGCCCGTCACAGCACCAACCAGTCCATAACACCCCCGCCCCTCCTCAAAAATCCACACTTCTCCCTCCCCTCTTCATTGTAAAGATCCCTTCCCTGGGTCACTAGATCCCGGCCGGCTGTTCCCGTTCCGTCCCTCCCGCCCGAGATCCCTCCCTGCCTCAGATCGCCTATTGGAGCACACGACCGTAGGGTACGACGCAGGGTGACAGACCGTGGATATTCGGATATTGTGCGGGCGGGGAAATGTGAGCACCGGCCTTACTGTGACAGATGACAGGTGCAGCCCGGGTGGTGCGTTTGAAAGTCGCCGCTCCGAATCGTAGCGTCTGTTTCCACGTTCACTCAGTCACTCGTCCGCTCCATCAGTTTAAATGGGCGGACACCACTGCACTCTTAACAAGCCCGGCCCATCTCCCCGGCGGCACATTTCCCAGCACCACTTCCTTTTTGGATCCTCCCGGCCATGTTGTCCTGGCCCTCCTGACGGCGCGACTGCTCCTGGCCCCTCTTGACGGCGCGACTGATCCTGGCCCTCCTGACGGCGCGACAGCTCCTGGACCTCCTAACGACTCGACTCTCCTGGCCCTCCTGACGGCGCGACTGCTCCTGGACCCTCCTGACGGCGCGATTGCTCCTGGACCTCCTGACGGTGCGACTGCCCTCTCTGCTACCTTCTGTTCTGTACTCGCCGTTACTCCCGCCTACGTCGGCCGCCCTCCGGCGGGTACCCCTCCCCTGTCTGGAGTCGTGGATGGTTCCTCCCGGTCTGCTCGCGGGCTGTCACCGTCTTCAGCAGGCCGGCATTCCGAGAGTTAGTGCCGGCTAGTGATTTCGCTTCCTGAAACATGGCCGACGTACTCGTGCTAACGTGGCCGGGCCCGCCCGGGCTCAGGTGCTGAGAGGTGGAAAATTTAGCCGTAGTTTCCAGCACGAAGAAAGGTAACCAGCGTTACAGTATGTATAAAATAACCCATAACACATTTGTGTAGATATTTTGCGCATAGTGACCTTTTTGTGACCTTGACCTTTGCCAACAATCTCACTTTAGCGCATGCAGGATGTGTATTATACCTAGGAGACCGCTTTGGGCGATCATGGTCGCAATCGAAGGCTTTGGATGGAAAAGTGCCACTTTCCATCCAAGTACCTTCGATTGGACCTTTGACCTGACTTTGACCTAATCTATGACCTTGCAAATAAAATAGTAAGCATTTGTTAAATACAGCTCCTTGAGACCTTTCGATCGCCGCATGTTGCGTCCAAATCGGACCATTAGTTCGGGAGTTAGACAGGGAGGGGGGGGGGGGGCGAAACCCCCCCCCCCCCCCCCCCCCCCCCCCGCCAATGGTGTTCGGTGGAGACCCCAGCCAATGCCGGGTTAGTTCCATTTCACCTGTTCCTGTCTACGAACAGTCCCACTTACTCTGGTTTTTCCATAGTCCATTGATATCGTTCCAACGGTCGGTAATATTCATAAAATAAATAGTTGTGCATGCAAACAATTATGTGGAGATGATTAATAAGCAGCCAAATTATACATTGTTATTAACCCGTCATTTGCATTGACTGGGGGCGTTTAACGCCCCCCCCCCCCTGACGGACTTTCGCAATAGCTCAAAAACCAAAGAGTTATCAACGTGAAACTTGAAGTACCTTTTCTCACATAAATTGTACGTCTTCTGTGCAAAAATGAAGCAATTTCGTCGACAAATATTTGAGATATAGCGAATTTGGTGACGTCACTACGCACGAGTTTGACGAACAAACCAGCTAAAATTTAATAGACGGTACAAAGGCCATATTTTGAGAAAATGCAATAAGAAACACAAAATATATAAAATGGCAAGGACTACACAATGTGTATCTCCGAGTTTTCAAAATTGTGTTTTTTGACCCCAACAAATAAAATAAATACTTTTTTTGAAATACCCACAAATTCAAAATTTGCAAAAATATAAAAAACGAGAAATATATTAGAGAACCACATATCGGCAATTCCTAAACAAAATGTGGAAAATATTAGCCGTTTTCACGAAGGATTATTGCGCTGAAAAGAAAAGAAAAGTTTCTGATAAGTTTTGGTCTTAGTTCGATGAACCATTACTTAACTACACAACTTTTACATGTGATTTTTGGCTTAAAATGTCCCTCATAATTTTATAATATGTTGGTAAGAATATAATGTGTTGAACAAAAATTGCGGTTTGGTGGTAATTAACCCGCGACTTACTGGGGGGGGGGCTATTTTTTGCCCCCCCCCTCCCGTTATTTTGCAATAACTCCTAAACTAACACCGGTATCGTCACCAAACTTTTAGTATCTTCTCTCACATCAATTCTACACATGTTGGCAAAAGGAAAAATATGAGATTATGATAGGTCAACCGGGAATGACGTCAGAGTGACGTCATGTTCTTCGGTTTTTGTTGAAAAATAATAGTTTGCGGAAAACGCTGTCAAAGATACGATGTTTGAGATAAACTCAATTGTCTTAAATAAAATTACTGACAAAATCCAAATACATTTTTTTAAACACAATTTTCAAGAAAAAATCCGAATTATCAAAAACCGGAATATACACATATTCACCGCTCGAGACGTGTGCGGTGAATATGTGTACCAAATTTGAAGTCGATATCTTCAAAAATGACTGAGTTATGACCTTTAAATGACAAAAATCGACCACCTCTCACAGCATTACTATGCATAAAAAACGCATTTCCATTTTTGCTTTTTACTTCTATTTATATGGAACAAACAATGTTCTAAGGTCATTGTACGCATTCTAGACGAAAAACAAACCCATAAACATGTATTACAACGCCTAATGACCGTAATCTGCAGTTTGACCTCGTGGCCTCGGATGACCTTGACCTGACCCAAGGTCATAAACAACTTAGAAAGGTACTTAGGAGTGTCAGACACACGAATCATACTAATTTATCGACAGCTTATGCGTTTAATATCGCAATTTTGCGCGACAATTCCATCCATCGAGACCTTCTGACACGGTCAAACGCTTTGTACTTGACCTGACCTGTGACGTCATCAGGGACCCCGAGGTCAACAATATTATGTTTCCCTCGATAAATTTATCAGGGCTATCGAATGCCGTTTGAGTTTTTACATTCGGTGCAGTGGTTCCGGAGATCCGAGGGGGGGGGGGAAATAGCCCCCCCCCCCCCCCCCCCCCCCAGTAAGTCGCGTTATGAAATATACTCCAGTAACTCGCGGGTTAACAAGATAAGCATTGATAGGTCAGTTTTGATAGGTCTCCACCGACTGAAACTTGTCAAAACTGCAGAACGGTTCCGAAAATGATGTGGCGTGTGACGCTATTGGCCGCAATGGACTCGCCCAATCCGGCCCAATCCGGCGGCCGGCCTGTGCGGCTTGGCTTTGTCTATGTGCGCGCGGCACGCGGGTCGCAAGCGGCGGCGAATCGATGCTGGCCCATCACTGTGCATGCGCAGACAGACCTGTGATCTATGACGCTGCCAGATTTAGTAAGTATGTAGTAAGTAGTAAGTAGTAGTATGACGGCATGCTAAACTGAATGAATGGACTCGAGACGCATAAGTTCTTTAAAAAACGTCCAATTTTGTATCATAAACCTGTTATGAGCTCAATACATGTTTACATAACTATTGAATTGAACAAATGGACGTCACTACTGTATTTCTGAGGCAAAACTGGTCCAGAGACATGCTTTTGTCCAGTTCATCTAAGCTCCAAAATATATGCTTGCCTGTGATGCTTCATATTACCTAAAAAAAACTGAATTATTACCTAAGAAAAACTGAAAACTGAATATCTTTAAAGGAAATAGTTCACCTTCGGAAAATTTATCAGAACATGATTTTATTATATTTTTAATACAGTTTCTTTTTTTCTTTTCAAAAATGGTCCTTCATCGCGCCAATTCAGGACAGAAGGTCGTAAATTATTAAGTTTATGGTGTGCGTTATTGGTCTGCGCATGCTCCGTGCAGTGCTGGCACTTTCAGATGGTACGGTATATCATATATGCGCCGCATTTCTTCGCCAAAAAGTCAAATATCTTCGGCTGGAGAGTCTTTTCAGACAAGAACAGTTGCAGATAGGTATTTCTCAACACGGGCTACAAAACTGCTATTTCAGTTAAAAACCCCATGTTGAAGGTGAACTATTTCATTTAAGTTTTCAGTTGGCCTATAACAGGGGTGAAGCTTCTCTGGAAAAGTTCGGGGAGGGGTGAGCTGGGAAAAATCGGGTACAGTACCATGAAAATCCACAAAAATACAGATTTGTCCCCCAATTTCACCCACTTTCTCGTCCAAGTTCGGGGGGGGGGGGGGTGTGAAGCCACCTCAACTGAATAGGATCCTACATTCCTGGCCTATAACTTGCACAGCACATTTACAATGTGCATCTCGCCAACAATTATCACCTGTTTAAACTTTCCCCCCCAGTGGCCGTTTTTGTCCTCGACGGGGGGGGGGGGGGCAGGAGCCGTGACTGCGGGGGTTTTGCCCCGGCAGTTAAAGGAAATAGTTCACCTTCAACATGGGGTTTTGAACTGAAATAGCAGTTTTGTAGCCCGTGTTGAGAAATCCCTATCTGCAACTTTCATTCGCTGAAAAGACTCCCCAGCCGAAGATATTTGACTTTTTGGCGAAGGAATGCGGCACATATATGATATACCGTACCGTCTGACAGTGCCAGCACTGCATGGAGCATGCGCAGACCAATAACGTACACCATAACATTACTAATTTACGACCTTCTGTCCTGAATTGGCGCGATGTAGGACAATTTTTGAAAAGAAAAAAAGAAACTGTATTCGAAAATATAATAAAATCGTGTTCTGAGAAATTTTCCGAAGGTGAACTATTTCCTTTAACATGTTAGACGAGTCCCTGTTGTGTATTATGTTTTAAAAAATATTTTGTGATTTTTTATCTCCAGAAAATCATTATTTTCAAACATACACAAAAACGGAATATATATTGGAGAACCAAGCATGGACGATGCCCAAACCGAATTACAAGGCAATATGTATATTTTTGACTTACGTATAACTCCTTAAGTATGATAGGTGTGGATTTTTTATTCGAGATTTCCAAATATGCGGCAGGGCGAACCTTTGCCTTTGCGAACCCTTTAGATCCAACCACTTTTGGGTGATTAATCCCTCTACGATCGCTCGTATTTATTCAATATAATTGCATAACTCGCGCCCCGCTGAGGGAGGCAGAATCTGTCCCCTGCCTGAATTTTCTAAATAACTTAGAAACTGTTTGAGAGATCAACGCCAAACTTTGTGCTGTTGATGCTACATCAATTTCATATCTTCCTTTCAAAAGTTCCATGAAGTCGGTCTAGTACTTTGGAAGATAATTACATTTTAGTGATGCCATGTCACGTCGTTTTTGGTGAAATAACGATAAATGTTTGACAATTAGTATAAATCGAGTTTTGAAGCAAATTGCAAATAAAAAGCGCCAAAGGAAAGGAAATGACATTCTCAATGACAAAAAAACGTAGAAAATGTGCCTATCAGTTTTGTGAAATTTTGATTTTTTGCCCTAAATAATATAAAACCAATTTGGGGGAAGTTCCACAATATCCAAATTTTCAGAAGTATTAAAATAACGGACTACATATTTGAGGACTAAGGGTAGAAAACACTCAAGTCTAATTTCAAACAAATTGGTCATATTTAATTCACTTATGACTCCCCACGTATGACTAATTTGCCAATTTCGCGTATGTTTTATATGCGTTTTATTGCGAACATTCAATTGCCGCCTTGCGCGTCTCGCTGCGATTATTAGTTCGGAAGAAAACGAGTGGGGGCAGAATCTGCCCCCCCCCCCCCCCCCCTCCCATATGTTCGGCTGAAGACCTCAGCGGAGCGCGGGTTGTTAGAAACAGAGAAACAGTTGTCAGAAACACTGAAATCACAACCCTAAATTGCCATGACCTATTTTGGATACTCGTCAACCACTTAGCCGGATATGAGGAAAAAAAATAGTCGGAATATTTGAATATTTGAATTTGATTAACAAGAAAATTCAAACTTAAAAACAATAATTTGAATAAGTCTTTAATTAGCTTTCAACTCGAAATCAGATATATTTTGCAATGCTACACAAGAATGGCACCAGTGACGTCATTAACAAAGCCTGCTACGGGACTTGGGTATACTAATCAGGAACAACTCGCCAAGTGCGCCGAGATGGTTAAGTGCGCCGAGAAGCATGACAATGACTTTGTAAACAAATCGCCGACGCTAAATAGGTCACCGTCGATGTGCATCGATGAGCTTCTGATTTAATTGCCAGTTTTGTGTTATTGTTCGTTAGTTTTTTTGGGGAAAAATTATTATTTTTCATGATAAAATAAAGCATAGTGTTATATACAGCCACAGACAAACTATACACAACTCCTAATGTTGAAAACAAATGAATCGATTTTCAAAAATTGAGGGTCGCAACCACTAACTATGCCGCGTTGATGTGCATCGATGAGCTTCCGATTTTATTGCTACTTTTTCCAATCGCTGTTAGTTTTAGAAGATCGCCGGGCATATAATCACAACAAGCAGAACGCACAATATATTTTCCACTCCATTGCGTAAAAAAACAATACGGGAAAAGCCCGCAGTTTGATGAGGACCAAAAGTACTTGACAAAAGGTCAGAAATAGTGCAAGTACCGGTCGTTAAAAGTGCGGAACGCTTATCAACTTTAACTTGAAATATCTTTCGGTAGGAAAGTTTTCATGCAAAATGTGACGAATTTACAATATATTTTGATCTCGTCTGGCGATTTCAAGTGCTAACTCCATTTTAGTGGAAAAAGGTCATTATTTCCCTTTAAGATACCCTGGTGATAAACGCCATTTTCAAATACCTAGGGGTCACAGGACGCCACTTGACCTGAGGTCACGAGGCTAAATTAAGAAAATATTTGAAATTGAAAACAAAACTCGCCCCGCAATGAAAGAGAAGAGATATTTGATATTCTAACGTTATACTATAAACCTATGTTCGGCTTTAAAGTACCGGAGCTAATCGCCCTCAAACCTAACCTAAGTAATTGGCCCCGAAGACGAACGGATGGATCCGTCCTGGTTCTTAAAGGAAATAGTTCACCTTCGGAATTTTCTTCAGAACACGATTTTATTATATTTTCGAATACAGTTTCTTTTTTTCTTTTCAAAAATGGTCCTACATCGCGCCAATTCAGGACAGAAGGTCGTAAATGATTAATGTTATGGTGTGCGTTATTGGTCTGCGCATGCTCCATGCAGTGCTGGCACTCTCAGACGGTACGGTATATTTTATATGCGCCGCATTCCTTCGCCAAAAAGTCAAATATATTCGGCTGGAGAGTCTTTTCAGCCAAGAAAAGTTGCAGATAAGGATTTCTCAACACGGGATACAAAACTGCTATTTCAGTTCAAAATCCCATGTTGAAGGTGAAATATTTCCTTTAAAGGAAATAGTTCACCTTCAACATGGGATTTTGAACTGAAATAGCAGTTTTGTAGCCCGTGTGGAGAAATCCTTATCTGCAACTTTTCTTGGCTGAAAAGACTCTCCAGCCGAAGATATTTGACTTTTTGGCGAAGGAATGCGTTTTTTTTTTGTTTGTTTTTTTGTTTTGTTACTTCCCCGGACCGGCCTATAGCCATTTTCCGGGGGGGAACTACTTCTGGCAATTTGCCAGGAAAAGAGTTACGTTAACCGGTTTATGTGACCCGGAGCTTGTTAGGGAGTAGGGTATCTATTTTACGTTAATGAAGTGTTCAAAGTAAATATAATATATAACTTTACGTTAAGTGTTTCGTTCAAGGCCAAAAATAAGTAAAACACGAGACACACGTACATACACATTTTATTACATACACTCGCGAACACACATACACTTGTACACAATGTCAGTGTTGATGGAGCCTGGGTGCCATCATTGCAGCAACGGGAGACTGTTGCCAGTCTCCCTGGCTCCGGCGCCCCGGCGAGACCTGGTTGTGGGATGTATTTAGCTGGGAGAAAAGTCCTGAATAATACAAAACCCAGCGTCTAACGCAAGGGGAAAAAACCTGCGCGGAGAGCCAAAATTGCGCTAGGCCAAAAACCCCTGTTATATTTGCTTAACTAGTCGTGTTTGGTAGAGAAAATCGAAGAGGAGGCTTGTCAGTTCGGGATAATTATCACCTAACAGTGTTTGGAGATTTAATGTGATGCTATTTTGTTGCGTGTAATTAATAATGTTCTGACGTTTGACGTTGTGTACTGGGCAAGTAATTAGTAAATGTTCAATTGTGTAGCGCGGATAACCTGGACAATGTTGGCAATTTGGTGGCGGAAGATTGGCTATAATATGATAATGCGTAATTTTTGTGTGACCGAGGTGAAGACGTGCTAATACTATTTCTTTTTCTCTACAATTCTGGTGACTAGATATAAAATGTTGGACTTTCGGCTTGATCGGATGAAGATGAAAATGCGGAGCAGCATCCCACTCGCGCTGGCGCAATATGCTAAGTTGAGAGTTTATATAATTTAAAACGTCACATACAGGACTTGGAATATGGTTTTCTGAAGGTAATTCTAGGCTCAATTTCGCTAATTTGTCGGCTTTCTCGTTTCCCGGGATACCAACGTGTCCTGGGATCCAGAGGAATTTGATACTGCTGCTTAAATGCTTAATTATCTGTCTAATTTGAAATACTATCGGATTTCTAGTCACTAATCGAGGAAATGACTGAGAGCGAGGCAGCCGAGTCTGTGCAAATGACTACTTCTTTAAATTTTTCTTTTTTTAACATATATTAATGCTAATAAAATTGATGATAGTTCCGCAGTATATACGCTATTTGTGTCTGGGAGTCTGAAGTTACTGTTAACCGTGTTTGAAAAGTATGCACCGCCAGTTCGGCCGTCGCGCCGTGAACCGTCGGTGTATATGTATGTGTATGTGTTGTGTTGTGCTTTGTGTTCGTGGAAGAGAGTGTGTGTCTCTGCCGCCGTGACTGTGTTTTTGTTGTGTGTGAAGAGGCGGTGTGTGTCTGGTGTTGTGTCGAGCCAGTGAGGTGTGAGTGGTGGTGTTGGCATTGTGTTGATGTGTGGGATGTTGAATAGTGTGAGTGTTTGTCTGATTCTGTGACTGATGTGTCGTTTTTGGGTGTCGTTTTTGTAGTAGTGTTTGTCGTCTTGTGGGTGCGGGGTGGGTTAAGATGTGGAATGTTGGGCGTGTGGGGTGTGAACTTGCTCTGGCGTAGAATCTAAGTAGTGTGTATTTGCGTCGGCGGCAGAGTGTGGGTATGTTTGTGTCGATGTGTAAGTTTGTGGTGTTGGTGGTGCGACAGGCCCCTGTCACGATCCGCAAGGCAGTGTTCTGGACGGTTTGCAATTTTTCAATTTTTTTGGAACATATATCATCAAATAAGAATGCGTTATAGTCCAGGATTGGTCGTATCAGGGAAGTATATAACTTGAGAAGAGTGGAGCGGTCTGCGCCCCACTCTCTTCCAGTTAACGACTTCATAATATTTATTCGTCGCGTACATCTCTGTACTAAATCATTGAAATGTGGGATGAACGAAAGACGAGTGTCGAGCGTTACTCCCAGATATTTGAATGATTTGACAAAAGGGATAATTTGATTGTTATATTTTAATGGAATGTAAGGTTCCACATATACAGCTTTTTTTCGAGAAAATCAAGGATGCAGATTTACTTGGAGAAACTTCCAGACCCCATTGGTCGCACCATACCTTTATATCAATGAGGACTAGTTGTAGGATTTTGCTGGCTTGATCAACACTGGGGTGGGAGAGCCACACCACCAGGTCATCAGCGTACATTGAAAATGTAAGACCTTTGTCGATCTTGTTAATATTACTGAAAATGTCGTTAATCATGATTAAAAATAGAGTTGGGGAGAGAACCGATCCCTGTGGGACACCGTGGTCCTGATTATGATTTGAAGAATATGTGTTACCGCACCTTACATTAAAAGTTCTATTTTCTAAAAAGTTTATTATAAACTTGGCAAGTCTACCTCGAATTCCGGACTTATGGACCTTTACTAGAAGTGCAGTCTTATTGACTCTGTCAAACGCAGCTCTCAAATCAAGGAAGAGGGCAACTGTGACCTCCTTCTCTCGAAAGCCGCGCTGGACAGAGTCGATAATACCAACTAAATTGTCCGCAGTGGATCGACCGGGTCGAAAACCACTTTGGTATGGGGAAAGTAAGTTGCTTGATTCAATATATGTCCTGATACGTCCATTAACCATGCGTTCGAACAGTTTACATGCACAACTTGTTAGAGAAATAGGGCGATAGCTAGCGGGAGAAGATTTAGGTTTGCTAGGTTTAAGTATAGGAATTAGCGTACTACTATGCCAAGATTCAGGGAAAGTGCCATCATACCACATGGTATTGAAGGCTGTTAGTAAGTTAGTGAGACCAGTCTCCGTCAAGTTTTTAAAGAAGGAGTAGTCAATTTGATCTGGCCCTACGGAAGTTTTACCACATTTACTAATAGCGTATGTTAACTCTGAGTTGGTGAAAAGAGAGTTATAGATTTCTACGTTGTCAGAGTCAAAGTTAAGAGATTTAAATTTATCGTTAAGTTGGTTAGTAAAAGTTGGTGTACATTGTTGTGTTGATGATATGTTAGCGTAGTGTTGGGCAAATTGTGTTGCCACCTCTAGGGGGACCGTGTAAGATGTGTTGTTGATGTGTAAGTGTGGGATTTTGTATGCCGGTGGTCTTTTATTTGAAAATGATCTAATTAATGTCAAATTTTTGAAAGGGAGGTAAATCGATTAAAGGTAGATGAGAATTCCTGCCAAGATTCTTTTTTTGCTTTGTTAATGATTGTTTTTGCCAGAGAGCGGGCCCTCCGTACTTCGTTTTCGTTATCAGCGATAATACATGCTTGAAATTTTTTAAATGCTCTTTTCCGGAGGGCGACAGCTCTCTGGCATTCTGTGTTCCACCACGGGGCAGTACGCTGTCGCGGGTGGTGTTGTGTGTGTGTGTGTGTGTGTGTGTGTGTGTGTGTGTGTGTGTGTGTGTGTGTGTGTGTGTGTGTGTGTGTGTGTGTGTGTGTGTGTGTGTGTGTGTGTGTGTGTGTGTGTATGTGTGTGTGTGTGTGTGTGTGTGTGTGTGTGTGTGTGTGTGTGTGTGTGTGTGTGTGTGTGTGTGTGTGTGTGTGTGTGTGTGTGTGTGTGTGTGTGTGTGTGTGTGTGTGTGTGTGTGTGTGTGTGTGTGTGTGTGTGTGTGTGTGTGTGTGTGTGTGTGTGTGTGTGTGTGTGTGTGTGTGTGTGTGTGTGTGTGTGTGTGTGTGTGTGTGTGTGTGTGTGTGTGTGTGTGTGTGTGTGTGTGTGTGTGTGTGTGTGTGTGTGTGTGTGTGTGTGTGTGTGTGTGTGTGTGTGTGTGTGTGTGTGTGTGTGTGTGTGTGTGTGTGTGTGTGTGTGTGTGTGTGTGTGTGTGTGTGTGTGTGTGTGTGTGTGTGTGTGTGTGTGTGTGTGTGTGTGTGTGTGTGTGTGTGTGTGTGTGTGTGTGTGTGTGTGTGTGTGTGTGTGTGTGTGTGTGTGTGTGTGTGTGTGTGTGTGTGTGTGTGTGTGTGTGTGTGTGTGTGTGTGTGTGGAATGTGCTGATGTGCTGATGCGAGAATAGTGTTTAAAAATGTGTTAATGTCGGTCTGGGAGTCTGCGGGGTGACTAGTGTCAATGTGTTTTTGAAAGGAGGACCAGTCTGCTTTGCGAAGGTTCCATCTAGGCAGGGAGTAAAAATTTGTTTGCCCTGAAGGGGCTTGCAATTCTAAGTGAATTGGAAAATGATCGCTAAAAAGAGGATCAGATTGCACATTAAATGTGAAAAGTGTCGCGATGCGTGGTGTGGTGAAGGCGAGGTCAATGGCGCTGTAAGTCACCTCGCCTCCTGAGTGGTGTACGTGTGTGTGTGTGATTGATCGTTAAGGAAGACCAAATTATGCCGGTCCAGTAGGTCCAGCATAGTTTGGCCGCGGCGAGAGTCCAGAAGGCAGCCCCAAGCCCGACTATGCGCGTTGAAATCGCCCATAATCAGACATGGGGTGTTAACATTTTTAATAAGCTGAGAAAAAGAATCAATGTCTATGTCCTCATTTGGACGGAAATAAATAGAGATTAAAGTAATTTCTAGCTGAGCGATTTTAATATTGACGCCGACTGCGTCTAGGGTTGTTTTAAGATCAATTTGGTGATGCAAAAGATTGTTTGAAATTAGTAAGGCCGAGCCGCCTCGGCGCGGCTTTGTGTTTACGTTATGTGTATATAGACTGAAACCGAGGATTTTAAAGGTATAGTTAATAAAGTCGGCGTCAATAAAATGGGTTTCCTGAACGGCGGCTGCTAACGGATTGTTATTTAATATATAATGTTTGAATTGCCCCCAGTGGGACACCAGAGATCTAGTGTTCCACTGGAGGACAAATTCCGTGTGTGGGGAAGCCATAATTAAAGTTTACGGTCCAGAGCGCGCCTCACTGCGGCCCTGGTGTGGCGGTGTCTGTGGGGGGATGGGGATGGTTGAGGGATCCGTGTTTTGAGTGTCAGGATGGGAGTCCCCAGCTGCCCGGCTCCGGGCGGCGTGTCGGCGTCACTGTTCGCCGACATGTCGTCATAGCTGTAGGACAGCTCAGAGCCGGCCCCGGGGCTGGCTGGCGAGGGGGGCTGTTAGGAGGGTTGGAGGACTGGCTGCAAGTGCTGCCGGGGGACGATGGTGGCTCTGTGCGCGGAGCAGCCAGACCCGTCTCCGGGAATGACAGCGCACTCGCAGCACTCACATCGCAGCGCAGCGATGGCGGTGGCGCGTCAGAGTTAGTTAGCGCGTGCCTTGGTGACGGTGGCGCATCTGACGTAGTCGGCGCGCACGGCGGTGGCGGTGGCGCATCAGGTTGGTCACGTGGTTCGGTGCCGCGCTCCGACTGGGACTCTACGTCCTGAGCCGGGGTCCCGGGGGCGGTGGGTCGTCCCCGAGACTTTGGCAGCGCTTCGGGGCACATCGGTTGGGTGGGAGGCGGAGGAGAGTTCCCCGTCGCGTCCCGAGAGGTGGTGGGGCTGGTTCTGCCCTCTGGGCCTGCGGTCGGACTTCCGGTCTGGGGACCGTGTCGGCGCTGTCCTCGAGAGGGGGGAGGCGACCTCGCAGCGAGGACCTCGGCGTAGGTGGCGGCTGGCCAACTAGCCTGGGGCTGTGCCACAGCTCTGTCCTTGACAGGAGCCTCGGCCGCCCGCTTGCGCTCTTCCATGTTTGTCAGCTGGTCTTGCCAGGCTGGGCAATCACGGCACCAAGCAGCGTGTCTTCCCGCACAGTTGGAGCAGCGTGCTTCTGTTCCAGTGGGGCACTCAGATGTCAGATGCCTGTCGGCACAGTTGAGGCACTTGGGCTCTCGGGCGTGGCAGGTGTGCTCGATGTGACCGAAGCGGCCACACCGGTAGCACTGCCGGGGGTTGGGCACCCAGGGTTTCAATTTTAGGACCTCATAACCCGCCACGATGGAGGGCGGGCAGATGAGGCCGCGAAACCTGAGTTTGAGGAGCGGGCTCAGTTTCCCATTTTGTTGGGGACGGAACCTCGTCACCTCAGTGACTCCTTGGGGCTGGAGCTCGTACAGGAGCTCCTCCTCGCCCAGCATCGTCAGGATAGGGGCGTAGCAGACCGCCTGAACGGTGTTCATGCGGTCTGCAGCCTTCGTCGCAATCGGTAGGTCCAAGAAGGTGGTTTGACCGAGCAGGGTCAGAGCCTGCGATCGGTCCTTGACCTTGACCAGTAGAGCGCCCGATTGGATGGACCGGGCGAACTCTACGTCTCCGATCAGGTGGGATAGGGCCCGCCTGTTTCGGAAGGGGCTGAGCCCCCCGAACGAGTTTCCACTCGTGAGTTGCAGCAGCACGAAGCTGCTGCCCTCGGGGATGTCGGGTGGTTCGACAGGTGGCTGGTTGGGCTCACGGTCGGGAGGGTGGGTGCGCGGGTCTCGGGGGCGAGCCCCAGCGGTGGCCATGGTGGGAGAGGAGCAGGAGAGTGTGAGACGGTCGCGCAACTAAAAAACGCTGCGGCGCCGGCACGTTGTGGGTGAGTGGTGTGGTTGTGTGGTGTGGATGTGTGGGTTGCCTTAAGGGCTGAGTGCGACTGGAGCAGCTGAAGGCCGTGATGGGTGCATTGTTAGTGTTAAAAATCGGTGGTTAAAAGTGGCGGACCGCGTGGAGCGCGGTCGGAAATGTGACGTTTTGGCGGGAAACTGAAGGTCAAGTGTTTTGGCGGGAGACTGCAGGTCAAGTGAGGAGGAGGAGGACGATTAAACCGTAGAAGTGTAAGAAAGATAAGATTTAGAGTAGGGTAGGAGAGAGTTGGTGAAAAGAGGTCTCAGACTGGCTTAGTTGGACCAACCTGCCACCCCTCCAGGTCGTTTGTGGACCGTTCGGGCCAAGCAGGCTGGGTATACACCGTTAGGTATCCGCCAGTGGACTAGTTTAGGAAAGAGATAGATAAAAGCAGAATGAAAAACAGTGAGGCAAGGCGCAAATCAAGTGAGTGAGGGGGGGTTAGGGCTAGGGGGAGGCGGGGTGGAGGGATGGGCGTTGCGAAGTTCGCACTGCCGGGATCTGTGATCAGGGGGAAGGGAGGGCGGTGGGTTCAACTACTCCGCTCTTATAAGAGCGGAGCAGTGGGGAGTGGAGGGTTGGGAGGAAAGTTACGTTAAAAGAGTTAATTATCACGAATTCCAAAGGAACCTTTCGCGATGAAGGAATGCGGCGCATATATGATATACCGTACCGTCTGAGAGTGCCAGCACTGCAGGGAGCATGCGCAGACCAATAACGCACACCATAACATTAATAATTTACGACCTTCTGTCCTGAATTGGCGCGATGTAGGACCATTTTTGAAAAGAAAAAAAAGAAACTGTATTACAAAATATAATAAAATCGTGTTCTGAAAAAAATTCCGAAGGTGAACTATTTCCTTTAAGGGCCAAAGCCGGCTTGATTCAGCACACGTTTTTCATGTTTTTTCCTTGCATTCGGGAACGAAAACATAAGTACACCTGTTCGATATCCCAAAAGGTCGGAAATCTATACAAAAATACAGAAATCATTAGAAATCGTGTGGTTGCAAAATAAAGTGGCCCAAATCCGGGGAGAAATTCGAAATGGGGGGTACCTAGGTAAGGTCCGCTCAAACTGGTCCTCCCCCCCCCCCCCCCCCCCCCCCCCCCCCAAAAAAAAAAGACGGCCGGCTGGATCCGCCCTTGATCTGGCTTGGCATGGTATCGGAATCGGAGGTGCCGTGGTGGTCGGTGGACGACTGTTCGCCGTTCTGCCCGGGGTCCATGTCCCGCACCACACTGGGGGCCACATCCGGGGGGACGAGAGTCTCGACTGCCCGCGATGGGTCGCCACCGTCGCTCTGAGGGGTGGCGCCACCATCGCTCTGCAGGGTGGCGCCGCCATCGCTCTGCGGGATGGCGCCACCGTCACTCCGCACAGCGC
>JAXIVJ010019865.1:0-16959 GCA_036785665.1 Chirona hameri | reverse complement strand
GTGTGACGTCATGTGATGCCCAGTGCATGGATACACGTAGTAACACCGATTTTTATTTTCGTTCCTCTTGATGAGACCGTACCGTATTCAGCCGTCATCGCACAACAAAAGCTACGACATCGCAACGAGTTCCCCAACCCTAAACCCTAAACCATAAAGCCCCCTAAACACGACTGAAAATCGACTTATGTCGATACGGTTCGTGATTTACTTATAAAATATAAACATATTTTACTTCGGAAAATATGTTTTTAAAATAAGTTCACAAGGCACAAGGGAAGCGAAACTCTACGTGTTCAGTTTTGGCAGCCTAGTTGTGATTTGCCCGCTCATGGTAATCGGTGTTGTCCTGGTTGTAGTCCGGCCAGTGCCACCACTGACCTGTCTTATGTCCGCCGGTGGTGCCACCTATGTCAGCTGCGGAGCTCAGCTCCTGGGTGACGCACAGGCCAGAGTCCATTCCGCTGTCCATGTCCCTCTTCCTTCCCGGCGGCCACGGCGGCTGGCGGGGCACGGCCGCCGCCGCCGCCGCCGCCGCCGCCGCCGCCGCCGCCGCCGCCGCCGCCCGCCGCCGCCGCCGCCGCCGCCGCCGCCAGCGCCGGCCGCCGCCGCGCCGCCGCCGCCGCCGCCGCCGCCGCCGCCGCCGCCGCCGCCGCCGCCGCCGCGCCGCCGCCGCCGCCGCCCGCCGCCGCCAGCCGCCGCCGCCGCCGCCGCCGCCCGCCGCCGCCGCCGCGCGCCGCCGCCGCCGCCGCCGGCCGCCGCCTGCTGCTGCTGCTGCTGCTGCTGCTGCTGCTGCTGCTGCTGCTGCTGCTGCTGCTGCTGCTGCTGCTGCTGCTGCGGCAGCGAGAGCGGCGGCGGCGGCGCGGCTGGTCCTCCTCTATCTCGTCGTCGGCCGAGAGCGGAACACGACCACGCAGAATCTGCTCCAGCTGAACACAGACAGAGTGTACAAACAGATGTCAGAACATAGTATGCCTATATCAAGGTGGAGAATACTGTGAATGAACTGTCAATTTATACACTTAAATCTACAATCACAACTAGTGATTGTTGCTGAGCTGCGGATCCAGAACGGAAGTTGGGGGGGGGGGGGATTCCAAAAAGTCACCATAATTCTGAAAACTCATCGAATTTCGCTTGCCTATGCATAGATAGCTGATTGAAAGCAAACTTGCTTTAGTAAAAGTTGCTTAGATTTGCTTCTATATCAGGAAATGTGTCAATTTTGCGCCGATTTAAGGCATTTTTGGGGGAGGGTGAATTTGCCCATTTTGCCCAACCGTAGATCCGCCACTGGATTCTTGCCATTCGCGAAAAGCAATGTAATGACTACTAAGACATGCAGATTAAATACGAAACAAATGTTGTGTTAAAAACACGAACAGATCTCGGGGTCTGAAACCACTAGTTTTAATCTTCTGTACTCCGGCTTTCAGTGAACCAATCTCCGGCCCTCCATTCCGTCCGGGTTTCAATTTCCCGCCCTCCAGTGCCGGCCGGGGGTTGCAATTCGCCTCGCTCCACTCACCGTCGGGTCTGCGGCCATCTCGGCATGCAGGAACGCGTCCAGTCTGTCGTCGGCCTCCTCCTCCTCCTCGGCGCCGTCCCTCTCGTCGGGCTCTTCATCTGCACTCTCGGTGCCGGAGCCGGCCGCCGGCTGGCGCTCTACACTCTGCCGCCGCGAGTCGGCGTTCTTGGAGCCACCAGCCGGCGTCTCCCAGCTTACAGGTCCACGTGCAGAGGCGTCACGTCGCCAAACGTCATCGCATCCACCTCCCACGCCCCTGGTGGCCGAAATGACGAGTTAGAGTAGGGACAGAGGATGTCGGACTCTTCAATCGGTGCTCAAGTCCAAACGTTCCTGGCTGCGCCTCTGTGTCGGATGGTTAAAGGGAGTGTGCCTACTGTTTTGGAATGACAAAAATATTTGTCATACGGTAAGTAGCTATTGGTTTGATTGTTGTATATGATGAAATTCACATCTGGAGCCCCTTTAGTTGAATTTTCACTTTATTGTTTTTTTGATTATTTTTTGTTTCGATATCTATAAAACGATTTTCACTATGGTGATGTTATGTAAAACGGCGCACATAAGGACAATACAATTACGGTCACATCATGCAAGATAGAAAGACAAGTTTGCACAGCACGTTCTTGCCACTGTGAACTTTATTATGTGCAAGTTTGGTAGCTCTAAATTGATATCATCTTAAAAATGGCCATCGGCCATCATCGAAAGGGCCAATCATCGAAAAACATGATGGCCGTCCAGTTTCTGTTTGGCTGCTGCTGTCAAGCGTGGCACGAACTGTTTTGTTGAATTGCTATTAGCCGGCACTAACAATATGCTAGCAGTTTAACTCGATATAATTGCAGTGCTTCTAGTAGCGGAAGCCCTCTGGAGTCTACCCGATAACTTTTTGCTCCCTGCAAGTTCCTGGAGTCTTTGGAATATCTCAGCAACTAAGGCGAATCTGGAGAAACGAAGTCATGAGTCAATTCAGAAAATTATGTTCTATAGACCAGTGTCAATAACCCCAAATAAGCGATGTGAGTAGGCACACTTTAAGAGATAAAGTGAAGAATAAGATGTTTGGAATACACCTGTGCTTATACGTAGTGTAAACATATATATGCTATAATATGTACTGCGTTCGCACGTGCATGTTAACCAGCCTCTACCTACCTCGCCGTCCCCATGATCTGATTTCTGGTCGCTGTCCATTAACCTGCCGCAGCAGCAGCCTGCTCCGTGCTCATGGTGATATCCCTGGCCTGGACGGCCAGATGCAGCGGAGAACGTCCCTCCGTATCATCGGGTGCGCTGACGTCGGCGCCTGCCTCCCGCAGCAGTCTGGTCGCCTGCTGTTGTCCCGCCTGGACGGCCACGTGCAGCGCGCTGAGGCCGCGGTAGTTGGCCTGCTGCAGCAGCCGCGTCGTAAGGCCGCGCTGCCACAGCTGCTTCAGCAGGACCGAGAGCACGGCTCCGCCGCCCTCCTGCGCCGCCAGGTGGACGGCCGTGGTTCCCGCGCGGTCCAACAGGTGGCTCTGCGCTCCGGCCTGCAGCAGCAGCTTGACACATTCCCAGGTCGCCTTTGAGCACGGCCAGGTGCAGTGGTGTCAGAAGAGAGGGAGGGGACGTTACACAGGGACGGACAGACACATTGAGTGGTGGGCTGACACAATAGTAAGACACTGGTATCCTGTGTCAGGCACGGACGTTTAAGCTTTTGACATTGACAAATACTGAACTTACATACCACGATATAGTTGGAGTGTATTTTGTAACGGAAAACTATCGAGGATCAGTGATTGTAAAGCAAAACAGTGGAACATATTTACTAGAGGATCGAATTATTCCGAGAAAAGCTCACCTGTGTGTTTGCGTTCGGGCTGTCGATCATGATACGACGAATCTCCTCTGCCAGGCCGGAGATGGCCTCCAGCAGACAGGAGAGCGCCTTGGTTCTCTGACATATGACTGCCACGTGCAACACACTGTCGACACCAAAACCCGCACAGTTATCGACAGGGCATGAGTTCGAACCCCGGCACAGGATAAACTTTTACCGAGTTCAGTGGCGCGATGATGTGAGATAAAGAGGAGCCATTATCAGGGGCCAGGACAAGCACCAGGACAATGGGCCAGGACCAGGACCAGGACCAGGAACAGGGCCAGGACCAGGACCAGAAGCAGAACCAGAACCAGAACCAAGACCAGGAAGGGGGAACCAGACCCAGGAAGAGGGAGCTAGGATAAACTATCGGTACCCGGTACAGAACAAGTTTTCACCGCTCGTGGTTCAAATGTGCTGTCATAAAATGAAACAAAACATAAAGGAAGCAAATAAATGCCGTCAATTTAGCACTGCATGGTGATGATAAAATCATACAAATATCTGAGGATACCAAGGAAATGACTTTGACCGAGCTGCGGATAACATAGGGTACGTGGGTCAGAAGGGTCACGCAGGTCAGCAGTCAGCTAGGTCACACGGGTTGACCTATAGGTCAGTGGCTATATGATCTTACAAAAGCAGCACAGGATTGTGCTCGACCGCGAGACTTGAATAAGCTTTTATATGCATCAGATCTTGCCGTATCAGTATGCCGAAGATCTGAAGCATCGCTGCACATCAGTAATGCCTCAGAAATGCATCGCCAGGTACCGGACCCGACATCAAAGAGAGTCATTGCTGGTCCGTGTCGCCCTGCTGACCTGTACTTCTGGCCAGCTGGTGTCGGCAGCAAGAGACAGCTGCCGACACCAGCTGTCCTCCCTGTCCTCCGGGGCCGCCCTATCCTCCTGCTCCGCCCTGTCCTCCACCACCTCCTGCCTCCGCTGAAACTCAGCCTGTTGAGGTCCGCCGCCAGCTGGACGCCCCTCTGCTGCCCGGCGGCGGAGGAGACGGAGACGGTAGTGCCGATACCTCACACCACGCTGCAAGTATGACGTGGTCAGGACCCTAGATGCCGTCCCCCGCGAAGGCGTTCGCCGGTAAGGCCTGCATGATATTCTGCAGCTGCAACTCGCAGGGCACACGGTGCTGACACACTGGCGGAGGGAGGTAGCACAGAGAGCGGCAGAGCCCGAGTTCGCGTCCCGACGGTGGCTATGTTTTGCGACGGGCACACAATTTTGACAAGTAAAACATGCCTTGCTCAATGTGCTAATGGGACATTCCAGCCAGATCACAATTACTGCTTGATATCAGTTAAATTGGCAAGATGATGTGAGATAAAGAGGAGCCATTAGCAGGGGCCAGGACAAGCACCAGGACCATGGGCCAGGGCCAGGACCAGTACCAGGACCAGTACCAGGACCAGGGCCAGGACCAGGACCAGGACCAGGACCAGGACCAGGACCAGGACCAGGACCAGGACCAGGACCAGGACCAGGACCAGAAACAGAACCAGAACCAGAACCAGAACCAGAACCAGGACCAAGGAACCAGTACCAGGACCAGGGAGCTAAAATAAACTATCGGTACCTGGTACAAAACAATGTTTAGCCGCTCGGGGTTCAAATATGCTGTCATAAAATGAAACAAAACATACAGGAAGCAAATAAATGCCGCCATCACAATTACTTACACTTATATGCTTTATATGCTTGATATATCACAATTACTACTTGATATCAGTTAAATTGGCAAGTACGCGAGTGCCCATGATATGAAATCCTACATAGGCGTAGGAAGGGGGGGGGGGGCATGGCCCTCACTTTGTGACCAAATTTGTCGCTAAAATATTGTATTTTGCTTGGTGGGAAAAGTTGTTGATGGCTAAGAGTTCGTCAAGACGGGAAGGGCCCAAATCTGCAAATATATCTTCCACAGGGATGTTGGATTTCTCTCATGACGAGATCAAAATTGCACTGCCCCCCCCCCCCACTTTTCGGGACGTTCCTACGTCCCTGAAATCGTAGTACAGTTGCCGACAAGTATATCGCTACCCCCTGGCTTCAACGTAAGGAGGGGTGGACTGCCGCTCGACGTGTTCTGGGACGGTATACTGTGCCGCCTAGCACATTCTGGAACGGTAGGCTGTGCCGCATCACACTTCGGGCCGCCTGCTAACGCCGCCGCGACACGCCGCGTTATGTTAATGTAGCGTATTTATTTATGATGTGGGCCCGACTCTCTGACGTATATATGTATGACCTGTCCTACGTGACCGTGCAGGGGGGGGGGGGAGTACCCCCTGTCGTTTCGCCACTAATTGAGCCAGACATTCGATTATATATATATATATACAAAACAGGCGTGTTGCCTCATATGGGAGGAAGCCGTTGATATCGGATTTTAAGGTCCTGGGTCAATAGGTGACCTCTGAGGTCATGTCAATGACCCAGATTTTATCCAAATCATGAATATGTAGAGATTTAATTATAATCGAGCTAGAATCGTAAATGAGCTTATAAATATGCAATATGGGTGCCAAATTTGATATCACAGTCAAAC
The DNA here is from genome assembly GCA_036785665.1 of Chirona hameri. Lineage (NCBI taxonomy): Eukaryota > Metazoa > Arthropoda > Thecostraca > Balanomorpha > Balanidae > Chirona > Chirona hameri. Next base: position 10,996 of record JAXIVJ010019865.1, on the reverse strand, counting down.
AATGTCATAGAAACTACCAGAGTCCAAAAATGTTATGTCAGGTCATCGGAAGTCTGTGACATCGGTTGACCTGTGGAAGTGTATGACCCCAGAGGAAGATATAATAATGTAAAATAAATTCCAAATTTGAATCAGCCTCACAAAATGTCCTAGAAACAGCCAGAGGCAAAACAAGTCATAACAGGTCATCGGAGGACAATGACCTCGGTTGACATCTGAAAAGGTCATCTCAGGTCACAATCTCAGTAGAAACCACAAATGTGTATCTGTACATATGTTTCTGAGCAACAAACACTCGGAAACTGCACAAGTTACAAGCATCAATAATACGGGACGCCAGCCTGGCATGACCTTGAGAAACAGGTCATAGGTCACGGATCATGGGAAGTGGAAGTTTCAAGTTTTTCGAGTAGGTGTCAAATTTTTCCAAAGTAGGGTATAGTAAAGCTTTGACGCATGTGCCTTCACGTTTGAAAAATAGAACAAGCTCAGCTGTGATTTCTCCTAATTGTAATCATATGTATCGTCAAAATGGGTTATATAGGCCCAGAAGAGTCTCATCACGATATAATTTAACCTGTGCCACAGACAGGGCATGTTATCACCGAAGACAGACATTTGTCCGAGTGCTGCGCGTGCAAGCACATTCAGTCTGCGATGGAAGTGAACTGAGAACACTGCAGTTCTAAATCTTTGTGAACATCTAAATCATATGCGATCCCACTCAGTATGCGAGCAAATGTGGCGTTAGCACACGTATGGCTGATACACTGAAATGTACCATTATTCGAGTTGCATGTTGCGCGTGCGCACGTGCACACCCTTCTTTCATATCTCAGAAACTTCCTATCCGAGTGTGATGAAATTTGGTATGTCAATTAACCCTATTTGTAACAGGCTCCTGGCTACCCCTATCTGTAACAGGGGGGGGGGCGGATTCCGCCCCCCCCGGAGATCTCGAGATCTACCCGTCCGATTTTCAAAAATGAAACGGTGTTTGGTTCCTCTCAACACGATCTACATTTATAAATTAAAAATAAAAAAAAATTGGATAGGGGGCAACAGGGGGGCAAAAACGACAAATTTTAGTGGTATTTTTGATTCAACATAGCTTTCATGTTTATAGACCGATTTTAACACAACTAATAGGAATCGATAGAAATTGAATCGGAAATTGATATATGACGGTGACGTTTGAAAATTAAAAAATCATAGGCGTGTGCAGGTCAATCAATATGGGGGTGAAGTAAATGCGTAATAAAACCATTTTTTGCTGTTGTTTTTTTATAAATGAAATGGTATGTGATTGAGACATTAGAAAAAAACAGTTATAAATCATAATTTTTGCCATAGGCGGTACCAGGTTAGTGAAAAAGGGGGGTAAAATTGGGAAAAATATTAACCGCAGACAAGTTGCTACCCAGCACTATAAATATGTTACTGATCTTAGATAGTTCCTTTTTGCATGTTGTACTTCATCATAGGCGTATCCAGGATCCAAACTAGGGCGGCGCAAGACCGTTTGATAAGTATATTATCCGCTATTATGATACTAACTAGTCAACAGTGACTATTTCACTTACAACTTCAATTAACATTGCTTACCCCCCTTTTTACCCTACCTGGACTCGCCTATTACCTTATAATCGTTCGTAGAGTAGCCTGTGGCGCGTGTTTCATCCGAAAACTGCAGTATGTTATGTCATTGTACGCCGATGCCTCTTAGTTTCCTTGCAATAATATGACCCCCTTTCTTCCATTTCTGAGCACGTCTCTGCAAAAAAAAATGACTTTATTCCCTTTTCTGGTCTCATATGTGCATATATTATTATAAGCTAAACGTATATTGCGCCGTTATCGCTGGCATATCGTCATCACCATGCCAGTCACCCCCCTTTTCATGTTCCTGAACGCGCCCCTGAAACTCTATATGTAATAAATTATGCAAATAATGGAAGCAGAAGCTATCTTTTACATCTTGATAGCTATAAATGCCCCTTACATTGCTCTATTGGCTTCCCGCCAAGCATTGAATACTTTCTGCCAAACCCCCCCTTTTCAAGCCCCTGAAACCGCCTCTGCCATGCAATTTTGTATAATATTTCATTAACATCATCTAATTTGCACTTGTTGCAATCACGGTAAGCCGATGTAACTCCTTCATACTTGATGCAGTTAGGAAGAAACCGTGAAGATCGCATTTCCGTATTTTCGCCAAATGTCGCCTCCGAACCCACCCAAAACTGTGCCCTGGAACCTCCTCTGTTCAAGTTAAGAACTCAAAATTTTGACTCCAAATGCGGAGTTCAATTCTATGAAAAGTCCCAAAATTTCATGGGCCTGCTCCCAGCCGTTCTGGAGATATCCGCGAAAAACATGAGGGGGGGCAGAATCCGCCCCCCCCCTGTTACAAATAGGGTTAAGGGCTGTCTCGTAAGTGATTTGCACTTATCCGTGTCGGAATATCTCATTACGTGCGCACGTGCACTACCCTCTTTTATATTTCAGATTCCACTAATCCGATTGTGATGAAATTTTGAATGTCGACTGAGGCGGGCATCGTAAGTGATTTGCACTTATCCGTGTCGGAATATCTCATCACGTGCGCACGTGCACACCCATCTTTTAATCTCAGAAACCTCTAATCCGATTGTGATGAAATTTGGAATGTCGACTGAGGCGTAGATCGTAAGCACTCATCAGTGTCAGAATCTCTCCGCACGTGCGCAGTGCGCATGTGCACACTCCTGGATTATGTATTCGAAACTAGTTATGAAGGAAAACTTTGCACGTGCGCCGTCTTTGTCATAATCGGTTTTACTGTTCTCTCTCATTTTCTCCATCATGTGGACCGAACCAAACAATTTCCAAACACGGGTGCCCGAGCTCACGTTCACTGTTGCACTGTAAAAACAAACAACAATGACATACGTGATTATATTTCTTTTTAATTTAGTGCTGTGCCTATTACAGACTTTCATAGGGTTTCGTGGACACAAGACACTAAAAACACTGAAGACAGTACTACAGCTAACACACTATGAATACAACAGACAACTCACTCTGACTCCACAAACACTCGACACTACAACAGACGCTACTTCAGACACTGCAAGACACCATGACCCTACAAAAACTCAACTTGACAGCGTTACTACTAGTAACGCTGTCAAGTTGAGATTTTGTAGTGACATAGTGTCTTGCAGTGTCTGTGCCATCCAACTAGTAACTTACTAGTTGGGTGGCATTGCAACGTACCAATATCAGTAAACATTCAACGTGAGCTCAGTCAATCGGATTAGAGGATTCTGAAATATAAGAGATGGGTGTGCACGTGCGCACGTGCTGAGAGATTCCGACACGGATGAGTGGAAAGCACTGATGAGCCACACCTTAGTCGACATACTAAATTTAATCACAATCGGATTAGAGGTTTATGATATATCAAAGAGGGGTCTGCACGTGCGAACGTGCTGAGAGATTCCGACACGGATGAGTGCAAATCACTTACGAGCCAGGCCTTAACCCTATTCCCTGCGGGTGGCCAGAATTACGTTAACCTGCGGGGGCGGGGGTCAGATTCTGCCCCCCCCCAGAGATCTCAAGAACCGCTAGGTCGATTTCGATGGGGAAAACTTTATTCGATTCGTCATGACAAGATATCAATTTTGGATCTCGAAATTTTATTTTTGTTAAAAAATGGGGAGCCAGAGGGCAAATATTACGGAAATTTGGGGTGTTTATGAAAGGTCATTGCGGCCATGTGGTTTGACCGATTTTCATGCCCCGAACGTTTGTGAGCTTCAAATGTACAGGTCTTTAATAAATAAGAAGGCAAAAACAAAATAATAAAGGGGGATTTTTTATAACAAAATATGTGCTGTTCGTGATTGCTTCGGACGAAATAAACGTCACATGTGGGCATTATATGCCGTAATTTGTTAAATGTGATATATTGCGCATAGTTGGATCCAGGAAAACAACGTGGGGGCACCATGCGCGTAACGGTTTTATCATCTTACAAATTTGAAGTTGGACCTACTTTGAGGAAGGGTATCGCCTCACATTGTTTCAACCTGAGTGCGCCTCTGCCCCAAAAGATATGTACAATCCCAGTATCTATGATGTGTATTGCATTCAAATTGTTTCTGACGCATTATTGCAATGCAAACCACGAAGGAAGTATGCACCGCAAATCTGCATTCGTTACACCCACCCAAACACAGGAGCGCCTCTGCCGGACAATTTTTCTTCTTCAAAATTTTGACACAATACGCGCCATTCAAAGTTGGGAAAAGTCACAAAGTTTCAGGACGCTAGACCTAACGGTTCAGATACAGCAAGTGAAAAACCACGGGGGGGGGATCTTCCCCCCCGCAGGGAATTGGGTTAATTGACATACCAAATTTCATCACAATCGGATTAGAGGTTTATGAAATATGGAATAGGGATGTGCACGTGCGCGCGCGCTACATGCAACTCGAATAATAGTACATTTCACTTTTCAGTGCATCAGCCATACGTGTGCAAACGCCACATTTGCTCGCATACTGAGTGGGATCGCATATGGTTTTGATGTTCACACATATTTATAACTGCAGTGTTCTCAGTTCCACCCCTATAATGGCGAGGGTTAAGTCTTGACTTGAGAACGAGTCATTACCTGATGTCATTAACGAAAAACGTAGAAAAACCTTACAGCCGTGAACGTTCTTGAGCAATTTTAACCTTCACACTTTTGTTTCGATGCTGTTCTTCATCCACAAGCAGGCGAATTCTCGCGATTTTTTTTAATGTGTTCGATTTTTGGGGGATTCGGTCTCAACAAACTACCTTGGGTTTCTAGTGTCTCGAAATGTTTATCATATTGTTTTAACAGCATCCGAAAAATGAAACAGATACAAGTGTTTGACATCCCCCTGGTAAAAGCCTATGTCCATTTTGTATCCGTATTTTTCTTGCACAACATTACAAAGCAGCTTACATACCTGAAGTTGATGGACGTGGACCTGATGTGTTCCGCGGGCGGCTGCTGGGACGCCAGACCAACAGAGCGGCTCTGGAAGTCAGCCTCTCAGATGCGCCACAACCGCACACCCGCCTTTGACCACCTGAGAGTATGAACAAAGTACATGGTATTCCATAGCAACAATTGCTATACCTACTTTTCTGTAATGTCAAAGACAACATAACATAACGACTGTAAGAACATGCCCGTGACCGCATGCGGATAAATCGCTAGAGTCTGGTGTATGATATATTTTGGAGTGCTATTATGTAGACGAATTTTGAAACTACATGTTTGATTGCTTTGTCTACTCATTTCATGGATATCTCTTCCTCAACTTTTGTGTATTCTTAGAAGAAGGCAGCTTCGGTCACCTCGGCCCATTGCGCAACCATGTAATTAACCTGCCATTGGCTGGGGCTGGAGGGCGTTTTTCGCCCCCCCCCCCCCCTCCCCTGATGAACTTTCGTAATACCTCAAAAAATAAAAAGGCTATCAACGTCAACTTTCAGGTACCATCTCCTACATCAATTGTAGGGCTTCTGTGCAAAATTGAAGGAAATGTCGTCAACAATTTTCGAGATATAGCCAATTTAGTGACGTCACCACGCACGAGTTTGACACAAAAATCAGCTAAACTGTATAAGCCCACAATGCCATATTTTGAGAATAATGCAATCGAAAGCTTCAAAGGATAAAAAAATGGTAAGGGCAACAATATGGCAATCTCGGATTTTCGGAAATTCCGGTTTTTGACAAAAAAAACAAATTTTCCCTTCTTCAATAAAATGCCCTCGAAATAAAAATTGTCAAACATATTACAAAAAACGGAAGATATGTTGAAGAACCAGATGTGGAAAATACCCAAGCCAAATTCATAAGCAATATCTTTATTTTTGACTGACCTATGGCACCCAAGTATGAGTAACTCATGACGTCATATTTTTTAATTGAGTTTTTTTGGCTTTTAGTGACCAGATACAAACAAATAAATGCCAGCGCTGCATTTGTGAGGCAAAACCGGTTTAAAAACATTCCTTTTATATTTATATTTATCAATGTCAAATTTTGACCTTATGTGACCTGGCATTGACCTTATATGACGTCAGATTGCTAAAATGGCTGCTACTATCGATTTATACGTGTAGAATAACCTATACAACATGTGTCGCATGACATTCGTAGACCAGTGACATTTTGTGACCTGATCTTGTCCTTGACATTTTATTACAATTTCAATTTTGCTGATATTTATTATACCTTTGAGAGCACTTTGTGCGATAATAGTCTAAATCTAAGGCTTTGGATGGAAAGTATTGCCCAAAAACTAAAATATATCAATATTGACCTTTGACCTGACCGTAACCTAACATGTGACTTTATTTTGAAAATTTCGTGTATGCTTTGGATGCGTTTTGCTTTGGATGCGTTTTTCGTGTATGCTTTGGATGCTTTGGATTGAGAGCTTTCGATTAGCGCCTTGCATGTCTCGCTGCGGTTAATGGTTTGGATTATAACCAGGGGGCGATAAACGCCCCCCCCCCCCCCAGACAATGGCGTTCGCCTGAGACCCCAGCCAATGCTGGGTTAAGGCTAAGGCTGAATGTGGGACAAAGCGAAACGCCGATTGGGTGACCATCCATGGGTTACAGGGCACTTTCTCGCAGGGCGAAGCTGCAGGGAAACCCCGAGCCTTGAAAGCGATCACCGCTCCCGGGGAACTCTAGCCGTCACATGTCGGGTGGCCGGCGGCTGTGAGTCTCGGGTTAACGTGGACGTGACAGGGAAAGGGGGTCGGCTTTCGGGGGGATAAAGGGATATGTGGGAAAAATATATAAGATATGCAGCTTTGAGAAGGAAAAGACGTATTGTTTTAATATTTCTCCTGTGCAACATTGCAAAGCAGAAAGCATATTTATTTATTTATTTATTTATTTATTTATCTCACGTCATCAGATATTTCCACACAATAGGGCTATTGTAATACCTTCGTCATACATTGGTGTAGCACAACATTTGCGACGCAAACAATTGTCAAGAAGCTGCGTCAATAGATCAAGAAGCTTCAGTCAATATTTCTCTTACATGCCTTTTAAAAGTACACACACTGAGACGATGTAGATGATTGTCAATGGCATAGCGATTGTACAGTTTGGATCCACGTTATATGAAGGTGCGCTTTCCATGGTTGTTGCGGGGACGAACAAGCGATAGGTGAGATGATTGTCGCGTTTGTCGCAAGCCTGATTGATGGTTAAATGACAGGCTTTGGCGCAGTCCGACCAGCAGGTTTAATGTTAAAACCTTGTGCATCATACATAAATTAAAATATTCTACAAGTTTCGGAACAGTGACCCAGCCTAACTCCTTTAGGACATCTGAAACACGATCGTATTTCCCGCGACCAGAAATGACTCGTGCAGCAAAGTTGAGCACCTTTTGAAGTTCCTGAATAACACTTTTGCTAGCACTACCATATACTTGAGTACAATATCTAATGTGAGAGATCACAAGAGAATCCACTATACGGGGCAGGACAGAAGCTGGCAGAACGTGTTTGGCATGGAGGATTCCGATAAGAATACCAAAACATCGGCGTATGACATGTTTCACGTGCGGTTGCCACGACAGAGTTGAGTCCATAATCATACCTAAATTCTTAACACTTTCCGAGCACAACAGGTCCTCACCCATAAATCTCACCTTCGGCATAATTCCTATCCGAGCAATCTGACGCCTGTCACCACATACCATCAGTTCTGTTTTAGCTGCATTCACCATCATCCCGTTTTGCAAAAACCAGTTGCTCAAAATGCCTCGAACGTGCTCCATGGCACTCTCCATGTCTCGCATTTGGTCACGATGTCCCGTAATAGCTAATTGTGTGTCATCTGCATATCGAATGAGAGTGACGCGGAAACCACTAATAGAAGACGGGATGTAAGATGCAATGTCATTACTTAAGATGTTAAACAACAAACTTCCTAAAACTGTACCCTGGAAGCAGCCTATTGAGATTGGTAATGATTTGGATAGACTTTCCCCTACGCGCACTTTTTAAAATAGATACCTGATGTACATAACATACCTGATGTAGATAAAAGAGGACCTGAAGTCTTCCTGTGAGGGCGAGTGGGCGGCTGCTGAGACGCCGGATCACCAGAGCGGCTTTGGAAGTCGGCGTCTCAATTACGCCACAACCGCACACCCGCCGTGAACCTGGAAAGGAAATAAATGACAGATTAGTAGATAATGATACGGGTGCCATATTTGCCTGTACACTTGTTTGCAAAAATCAACAAAACACAATTTCATGCTGATGATTTTATGAGTGTGAGTGTGATTTCGATAGAGGAGCTTCTGGCATTATTTCCATCAGCCGTGAGCATTCGGTGTCAGAGTTCTGCTCTGACATCGCCGCTGACCAAAGGCTGACTCTCCATTGGCGCCGTTTGAAGGCTATGCCATGTTATAAGGATGGTGATGGTTGGCAGCAATGAAACGTGCACATGGTAACCATGGCAACCGTAAGAACGTGCTGTGCGAATTGTAAGCCCTAGACACGGGAGAATGACGTTTAATACCTAGTCTATTTACCACCCACTATAATGACATTTTACCTGATCTACCAGTCACTGTAGTCGCTCCATACTTTATCTACCAGCCACTGTAGTCGCTCAATACCTTATCTATCAGCCACTGTAGTCGCTCCATACCTTATCTACCAGCCACTGTAGTCGCTCCATACCTGATCTACCAGCCACTGTAGTCGCTCCATACCTTATCTGCCAGCCACTGTGGTCGCTCCATACCTTATCTATCAGCCACTGTAGTCGCTCAATACCTTACCTACCAGCCACTGTAGTCGCCCCATACCTTATCCACCAGCCACTGTAGTCGATCAATACCTTATCTACCTGCCACTGTAGTCGCTCCATACCTTATCAATCAGCCACTGTAGTCGCTCCATACCTTATCTATCAGCCACTGTAGTCGCTCCATACCTTATCTACCAGCCACTGTAGTCGCTCAATATCTTATCTATCAGCCACTGTAGTCGCTCCATACTTTATCTTACAGCCACTGTAGTCGCTCAATACCTTACCTACCAGCCACTGTAGTCGCTCCATACCTTATCTACCAGCCACTGTAGTCGCTCCATACCTTATCTACCATCCACTGTAGTCGCTCCATACCTTATCTATCAGCCACTGTAGTCCCTCCATACCTTATCTACCAGCCACTGTAGTCGCTCCATACCTTATCTACCAGCCACTGTAGTCGCCCCATACCTTATCTATCAGCCACTGTAGTCGCTCAATACCTTATCTACCAGCCACTGTAGTCGCTCCATACCTTATCTATCAGCCACTGTAGTCGCTCCATACCTTATCTACCAGCCACTGTAGGCGCTCCATACCTTATCTACCAGCCACTGTAGTCGCTTCATACCATATCTACCAGCCACTGTAGTCGCTCAATACCTTATCTACCAGCCACTGTAGTCGCTCAATACCACATCTGCCAGCCACTGTAGTCGCTGTATACTTTATCTATCAGCCACCTTATTATCTACCAAAGATCAACAAAACACAATCTCATGCTGATGATTTTATGAGTGCGAGTGTGACAAAATATACCCCGGGAGGCGGAAGCAAAGAGTGGTTTTGAACGGAAGGGTGTCCGATTGGGTTCCTGAGACATCGGGAACACCAGAGGGAGGACATCTTTCGCCTTTGTTGTTCGCTCTCTTCTTGAACGATTTACAGAGCGTAATTTCGACCAACTGTTTGATATTCTGTGATGACGTGAAATAATCACAAGATTGTTTCTCCAAAAGAAGTAATCACTGTCCAAAAAGACCTTGATGCTGTTGCGCGCTGGGCAGAGGACAGGAGATTGAAGTGAAACGCTTCTAAATGCAAGGCATTTCAAATCATTCTGAAACGGAAGTTCATTGATTCAAAGTACACAATTAACTGAACAGAGTTGGAAAATGTCAGTACCATTCTGGATCTAGGAGTCACTTTGGGCCAAAAACTGGCATTTGAAGCTCAGATAAATGCCACTGTTGCAAAGGCAAACCGGGCATTTGGCCTACGTGTTCGCACTCTCCAGTCAGCTTTCCGGCGCTGCAGCTTCGACAAGCGTTCTGCTCTAGCGGCTTTAATGCAAACGTTCGGCCAATCTTAGAATCTGTACAGTCGGTCTTTTGTGTATCTTCCCTTTTGTTGTTCCTAAAACTCATCTAATTTCACTTCTGTGTACATGAAGGACTGATATTAGGGAACATGTGGTACCTAGATAAGTACCTCATGTTCCTTCAGTCCTTCATGCACACATAAGTGAAATTAGATGAGTTTTAGAAACTAAAAAAAGGGAAGATACATAATAGACCGACTGTACTGTTCGGTAATTTGGGCTGGAGCAGCAAAAACTCATCTCGTTCGCGTTGAGAGGGTCCAGCACAGGTTCCTAATGTGGCTAGCCAACCACACTGCACTCCGCTGTTCGTCTCTCAAGTACGATAAGTTGCTTGTGTTTTATGACATGCGACCGATGCGCGCCAGGCGTGTGATGTGACGTTTTTTTACTAAGATTTTTAGAGGTCTCATCCCATCATCTTACTTGCTTGAATGTTTTAGTGTGCATGTCCCATCCAGGAATACCAGGGTTGCGGCGTTCACTCTGTTCGACGTCCCGCGGCCGTGTGTACAATCCAGCCTATTTGTGCGGGGACCCCGCTTGGTGAATGACTTTGTCGCTTCGAGTCCCCTGAGTGATATTTTTAAAGATGCAATGGAAGGCTTAACCCTATTAGTGGCAAGGGGGGGGGGGAGATTCTCCCAACCTCTCAGGTTTTTCACGGATATCTCCAGAACGGCTGGGAGCAGGCCCATGACATTTTGAGCCTTTTCCTAGAATTGATTTCCGCAATTGGTGTAAAAAATTGACTTCTTAACCCGCGATTTACTGGGGAAGCTATTT
>JAXIVJ010019864.1:0-16961 GCA_036785665.1 Chirona hameri | reverse complement strand
ACCAAATTTCAATGAAATTAATATAGTGTTTTGGGAGATAATAACGCTTTAATGATGTCATGCCATGTCATTTTTGGTGGAAAAACAATAAATGTTGAACAAATCGTAAAATAGAGTTTCAAAGCAAATTGCAAATAAAAAACGTCAAAAGAAAGGAAATTACATTTTCTTCCAAATGGCTGTCTCGGATATTTTTTTTTTGGGGGGGGGGGGGGTTAACCCCAATTTTTTTTTCTCGGAAAAATGTCCACAAAATCTTCTTTTTTTTCTCGAAAAGTGAATTTCTTAGGCTCGAATACCAAAATAAGGTGACCGGCCCAAATCCGCGGAGAGAAAAAATGGGGGTACCTTTTTGCCACAAAAAGGTGCCCCCAAAAATGGGGATACCTTTTTGCCCCCCAGTGGTTTTCCCTTAAAATAGGCCCTGGAACACACGATGACCTAATGCGCCTTGAGGAAGTTCAACGTAAATTAGAGAATATAAGAAAGCCAATAATTCAAGGTTTAATAACTAGGTCTAGGGTGAATTGGCACGAAGAGGGAGAGAAGTGCTCGAAGTATTTTCTTTCACTAGAGAAAATAAATGCTATACTAAATTATATCCAGTCGCTTAACCCGCGCGGCGCTGGGGTCTCCAGCCGAACGCGCGGCGCTGGGGGGGTAAATTTTACCCCCCTCCTATCTTCCGAACCAATAACCGCAGCGAGACGCGCAATGCGGCGATCGCAAGCTCTCAACGAGAAGAATCGAATGCATACTCGAAATTATTAAAATAAGGTCACATGTCAGGTCACGGTCAGGTCAAATGTAAAATGTAAGTATTTGAGTTTTTGGGCTATACTTTCCATCCAAAGCCTTATATTACAACTATTATCCCACAAAGTGCTCCAGAGTGTATAATGCATTTCCCGCATAAGTAAAAGTGAAACTGTAAGCAAAGGTCAAGGTCAAGGTCAGGTCACACAAGGTCACAGGTCTACGAAAGCCATGCGACACATGTTGTATGGGTTATTTTACACGTATAATTCGATAGAAGCAGCCATTTTCACAGCCTGACACCATATAATCGTCCTCAGGTCAAGGTCAGGTCACAATAAGGTCAAAATTTGAAATTGATTAATCTAAATAAACATTGCATGTTTCTAGACTAGTTTTGTCTTAGAAATACAGTGGTGGCATTTATTTGTCTGTATCTGGGCAGTAAAAGCCAAAAAACGCAATTAAAAAAAATGACGTCATGAGTTACTTGTTCTTAGAGAGCCATAAGTCAGTCAAAAATAAAGAAATTGCTTTGAAATTTGGTTTGAATATCGTTCATACTCGGTTCTCTAATATATCTTCCGTATTTTTGAAAATCTTCAAACAAAAAACTTTTGTGGAAATTCTTCCCAAAAATCAGTTTTTTTCTCATTTTTGGGGGTCAAAAACCCAAAGTTTTGAAAATCTGAGATAGCCATGTCAAAGACAATGTTATTTCCCTTCTTTTGACGCCTTTTATTTGCAATTTGCAGTAACACACTATTTTCTACGATTTTTCAAACATTTAACGTTTTTTCACCAAAAATGACATGGCATGACGTCACTAAAACGTCATTATCTGCCAAAAATTTCACGAATTAAAAAAAAAATGGCAGAAGACGTAGAATTGATGCACCATAAGCTACCGTAAGTTTCACTTTGATATCCGTCATAGTTGTCAAGTTATGGAGAAAATCCGGGAGGGGGGGGGGGGTAAAATTTACCCCCCCCCAGCGCCGCGCGGGTTAAGGTTAATGAGCTCACAATCACGAACAAGAATGAAATACTTGAGCATTTTTCAGACAATTTACGAACAAAGTACTATAAACATGCGTCAACAGCAAACACAAAAGAATACTTAAAGGGAAATAATGACCTTTTCCCACAAAAATGGAGTTAGCACTTGAAATCGCCAGACGAGACCAAAATATATTGTAAATTCATCACATTTTGCATGAAAAATTTCCTACCGAACGATATTTCAAGTTATAGTTGATAAGCGTTCCACACTTTTAACGATCGGTACTTGCAAGTACTTTTGGTCCTCATCAAACTGCGGGCTTTTCCCGTATTTATTTTTTACGCAATGGAGTGGAAAATATGTTGTGCGTTCTGCTTGTTGTGACTATATGCCCGGCGATCTTCTAAAACTAACAGCGATTGGAAAAAGGGCAATAAAATCGGAAGCTCATCGATGCACATCAACGGCGGGATAGTTGGTGGTTGCGACCCTCAATGTTTGAAAAACGATTCATTTGCTTTCAACATTAGGAGTTTTGTATAATTTGTCTGTGGCTGTATACAACACTATGCTTTATATTATCATGAAAAGTAATAATTTTTCCCCCAAAAAAACTAACAAACAATAACACAAAACTGACAATTAAATCGGAAGCTCATCGATGCACATCGACGGCGACCTATTTAGCGTCGGCGATTTGTTTACAAAGTCATTGTCATGCTTCTCGGCGCACTTACCATTTGTGGTGAGTTATTCCTGATTAGTATACACAAGTCCCGTAGTTTTCGTCTTCACTTCACTTCACAAGTTTTCGTTAATGACGTCACTGGTGCCATTCTTGTGTAGCATTGCAAAATATATCTGATTTTGAGTTGAAAGCTAATTAAAGACTTATTCAATTTTTTAAGTTTGAATTTTCTTGTTAATCATTATTAAAGGTATTTTATCACTGTATTTCAGAGTAGTTGACACTTCAGAAACTTATGACGTAATACTATTGTATCCACTATGCATTTTACTCGCCTTTTGCTATTGTGGCGCAGTGCCGAGTGTTTTGCGAATACTTGCTTGCCGAATACTTCAAATCATTCCGCCCTTATTTCATTCGAGTTGGTATAGTTTGTATGTTGTTGTTATTCATGACTTATACTGATAGTCAGTCATGCATCACGGATGCTTCACACGGATTGCTTCACGGATCAGTTTGATCGGAAACGTCACAGAGTCTCCAAAAATGCCGCAATCGATGTAAACAATGGTAGGGAAGGACGAATTTGTCAATGACCTACATGAAGTACATAAGATACTTGTTTTGTATTTTTTTCAAACATACAACTTTGAATTTGGGAATAGTTTTATTTAATTCTTAAATTTAAATTAAATAATTTTAAAACCATAACGGAAGCCTAATAAATTGTTGCTAACAAAATCAAAAGGTCATTATTTCCCTTTAAAGAATAATATAAAACGGAAACTATCCGACGAACAAAGGCCAACGCAATATATGCACCATTATCCTTGCAGGAACTACACGTTGCACTAATGGGTATGAAGAAAGGAAAGTCACCCGGAAGTCGGAACGAACGGTTTCACTGCAGAATTTGTTAAACACTTTTGGGATTTACTTGGGGTATTTGTATTTCGCGTTTGCACAGAAAGGCTTCAAAACCAAACAATTATCAACTGTCAACGTGAAAACGGTGTTACTCTCATACCCAAAACAGGGCACACATTTTAAAAAAAAGGATGCAGGCCAATATCATTACTAAATGTTGATTTTAAAAATATATCGGCTGACATTGCTAGCAGATTAAAAACACGTAATTCATAGCTTGATATCTTCAACACAGACCGCATATATCCTGGAAAGATGTATTGGAGAAAACAGCCGTCTAATGTATGACGTTATAGAACATGTAAATGCTACATCCGCCTCTGGTATTATAATGGCAATATATTTCGAAGCCGCATTTGACACAGTCTCCATGGGAATTCTTGACAGAAGTTCTTGATAGCTACAATTTTGTTTAATTGTGTAAACAAATTATTAACACATTTTTCCTTAACACGCGCCCTGGAGGGCCTCGGATAATTACACGCCCTGGAGGGGGGGGGGGCGGATTTCGCTCCCCCCTATGATCTCGAAAACCACGCAATGTAGCGACAAGCGGGAAACGACGTTAGATAGCTCGAGACAAGCTCTTTCGAAAGTGTTTCGTTAATTTTTTTCTTCAGGTAAATATTGAGGTCACCAGAGGTCATCAAGGGTCAGATTTTCAAGTTTTCAAGAGTTCGGTTCGAAGACCCCCAAATATCTCGGGAACTATGATAGTTAGCAGCAAACAGAAAAAAGCAATCGAAAGTCATTGAAAAATGCAATCGACGTAGTTGTCCTCAGATTTGAGCTCAGGTCAATAGTTTAGGCTCCAGAGGTCATCGAATGTCAAAAAGGTGATTTTGTTTTCAAAACTGTTTTTCGCAAATAACCTTTTACCTAATGAAGATAAAGCAATAATGTTTACGCCATCGCGTGTGTCTTGTCAAGGCGCTTCGAATCATGTTCATGGTGACCGGATTAGGTCAACTGAGAAATTTGACCTCAGGTCAAGGTCAAGTGGTGACCCAAGTTGGTCATGTTGCATATTGGGAGACGTGTCTCGACGAGACAAACATATTGGTACCATTTTCTCTTCTCTATCTTCATTATGTCGATAGTTATTGATAAAACAGTGTTGGCGGTCACAAAATTGACCTGACCTTAGGTCACCGATATTCGAAATCCGAGATAAACAAATTGCTGGTATCTATGACCTTATGAAGTTCTGCAATATTGAAACCGATCGGCGTAAAACTGTGGCTGTGGTACTACTGCAAACGTTTTGGAGTTGAGGTCATCACGTGACCTGGTCTGGTGACCTGACCTGAGATGACCCGAGGCCAATAATTTTACATAATGCGGAAAGTTCATTTTTAAACAGGTATACAAAAAACAGCGGCGCTGCGCGCCGCCGTTTTTGCGCTATCCTCGAAAAACCGGAGGGGTGGGCGGATTTCGCCCCCCTCCAGGGCGCGTGTTAACTCTAACAATTTCTCCCGCATTCTCCTTGACGGAAACTTCGGCTCCAAAATCCATATGGAAAGAGGCATAAGACAAGGGGACCCTGTCTCTGGATATTTGTTTAATCTAGTAATGGAGCCACTTGCAAATCAAATGTAATTTTCCAAAAATCTGCAAGGTATTCAGTTAACCGTTGATACTGAAGTACGACTGTCACAATCCGCCGATGACCTGATCGTGTTTTCACGCGCTGGGCTCGACCCGATTAACCCTCGCCGCCCGGGTAGGGGGTGGATGCCACCCCCTCGGTTTTTCTGGAATAACTCGCGTAGTTTCTGCCCGATTACGATGAAACTTTCTGTACCCTATTTTTGACAAATTTGACACATAATCGAAAAAAAATGAATTTCTAACCCACATGACCCGTGATCTTGGACCTGTTCTCAAGGTCATGTCAGGCGCAACTGGCGTCCCACAGATCGATGCTTGTAACTTGTGCAGTTTCCGAGTGTTTGTTGTTCAGGAGCATATGCAAAGGTGTTTCCAGGTGACAGTTCTGGTTTCCACTGAGATTGTGACCTCGATTGACCTTTTCAGAGGTCAACTGAGGTCATTGACCTCCGATGACCTCAGATGACTTTTTTGACTTGTGGCGGTTTCTAGGACAATTTATGAAGCTGATTTCAAATTTGGGATCCATTTCAGATAATTACATGTTCCACTGGATCACGCGCATCCACAGGTCAACCGAGGTCACTGACCTCAGATGACCTGACATGACCTTTTTGAATTTGGCAGTTTTTAGGACATTTTGTGACGCTGATTACGAGTTTGGCACCTATTAAGCATTATGGTATACTCATTCACGATTCTAGCTTGATACAATTAAATTTATACGCATTTTCAATTTGTATTACTTTTGGGTCATTGACATGAACTCAGAGGTCACCTATTGACCCAAAACCTTACAATCCGGTATCATCGGCTTCCTCTCGTCACCAGCAACACGCTCGTCTTTGCATCGAAGCTGTATCTCAATTAGGGGCGAGACGCTAAAAGGGGGTCACGTGGTCATGTGGGTTAGAAATTCATTTTTTTTTAAAGATTATGTGTCAAATTGTTCAAAAGTAGGGTACTGATAGTTTCATCGTAATCGGGCAGAAACTACGCGAGTTATTCCAGAAAAACCGAGGGGGTGGCATCCACCCCCTACCCGGGCGGCGAGGGTTAATCGGGTCGAGCCCAGCGCGTGAAAACACGATCAGGTCATGGGCGTATTGTACCAACCCCCTACCCGAACACGTAGTGAATTTGTCCTACCCGGGCGAGGGTTAAAGGGATCCTGCATGAATTAGACAAATTCACAAAAGTGTCTACCTTACGCATAAACATAGAAAACACAAAATGTCTCCAAATAGGTAAGACACGACATTTCTTACCAATTTGGGACTAAATGAAGTAAGCGACCTCAAAGTCCTAGGCATATTGTACAACAGTTCAAACACAACTATTACAAGGCGAGACATCACTAAAATACTACCTAAGATCTCTCAAGATGTTGCACAATGGAAACGCAGAAATCTTACTTTAATAGGCAAAATAACTGTAGTGTATGCGATGTTAATCTCAAAACTGGTAAATATATTTTCAGCACTACCAAATCCAGCTGAAGATGACATTAAGAACATACACAATGTTTTGTAATTTTATAAGAATGGTAGAAATAGCTTCGTTCATTAAAAGTTTAAAGGTAACGTGGCTGAAAAGGTTGTACTGGACGAACTCAAATGTAATGTAGCAAACAATGTGAAAGAAAAACTGCCTCCCATACACAACCTAGTTTGCTTCGGAACAATAAAACTTAGAGATATCTCAAGAAGCAAACTTAGACACAGATTTTGGAGTGATGTCGTAAATGTTTGGGCAGACTTCCGGCCGTTTTTCGTGCCGTACCCTCACAGTTACTTACGGAAAAACTTTAGTTTTCGGATCACACCAAATTTAAAAGGACCATTGTAAAGGAGTGGAACGATAAGGGTTTACGGTTCCTTGACGACTTATATTGTAATGAGACTGGATCACTGCATAACGGCAACACTTTATGTACGTTATTCAACATAAATATGACTTTTTTACTACTCCTCCTTAATCAGGAGCATTCCAAATTACACTCATAGCCCTAACTCTGTAAAACCTCATATCCTATATTACCATACAAAATGACACTACTTGCTAGGCAATCAAACATTTCACGATTAGCATGCAACGAATTAATTAACGCAATGAGTGAAATAAAATAAAAACACATGTCAGACACACCTTGAGCGTAAATGGTGTAGAGACATCGGTTATATGAACGAAGGGACCATGCGCGATATACGCCTCTCCACAGAAAAATACTTATTTGCAAACTTTCCATTATCGTATAGTTTCAAGAATAATATCCACCTACACATTTTTGTACCGAATAGGAAAATCGGAAAGTCCACTGTGTACTTTTTGTAAATCTTCAAATGAAACAATTCGTCGCATCCTGTGGGACTGTGCCTTAGTGCAAGACTATATAAGATAAATATTACTATATTTAAAAACAAATATACGTAAATATAAATGTTACAGCCCGATCGTGGATTTTCCCGTCTCTTGAAGATGAAAGCACACTATATAAATCGTGTTTATATAGCCTTTGCTCATGGTAAAGTAGATAAATTCGAAAATTACAAAAAAATAGATATATTAACTAATATTTCACCATTGCGGCTTCATCAGAGTTAACACAATTCAAACACAGTTTTCCAACCATCCGATATGACACGTGACCCTTATTTATACAAAGCCAGCCAGATTAAGCAAAGCCAGCCAGATATTCGAGACAGACAGCCCAAACTGAATAGTCAGTTTGATACCTGGCAGCTGTTAGGACCTTGAAGTGTGTTCCTGGGGCTGGCGGTGTGACAATCTGTGGCTCCTTTGTATCGCCTAGCATAGCACTAGCATGTTAGTGCTACAGTTGATACTCGTATACTGTTTATAAATGACTGTAAATATGTGAGTGATGCAGCTGTGTAATTTGATTGTTTGGCCTTTGCTCGTGTTGAGGTGGAGGGGTTCGGTTTAATGCAGGGAGAGATTTACTGGTGTTTCACCATTGCGGTTTCATCAATTCTGACGAAGCCGCAATGGTGAAGTGTTAGTTTGTATCTCTCTTTGTATGTTTCGAATTTGTGTGCTGTAACGTGAACAAAGGCTATATAAACAATAATTATAAAGTGTGGATAATTTTTTTTGGCGGCTTTGTATAAATAAGGGTCACGTGTCATATCGGATGGTTGGAAAACTGTGTTTGAATTGTGTTAACTCTGATGAAGCCGCAATGGTGAAATATTAGTTAATATATTGCAGTTGAGACAGGTTTGAAACATACAGGAACAATACAATCCGATAAACGCGTTTCGACACAAAGTCTTCCTCAGTATCGGTTTCGTAAAATAACACAAAGATTACAAGATATATATACCAAGGAACGCATCGCAGTTTCATCGTCTTGATTTCTCTTTAGAATAATCATGTGACACATTTCATACAGTACCGCCTTGGACAGATCGTCTCGAAAAATAAATAAGTACGTATACAAATATAGATGACATCCTAACGAACCGCTTTTTATCGAATACCGAATACTGCCGCTGATTTTGCCCATTTCATAGACGCAACCCTAATATTAATAGTTTCGTTCATGGCAATATATGCTGCTTCGGTGGCTTTTCTATTTTCCCTATTTGTGCAGGAGGCCAAAATCCCGGCTCCATTCCAATTTGGCAAATGGTTGGTTTTCTCTGCATGGACTACACACGCGCTGTGTTCCATGTAGTTTCGAATGTCCCGTTTATGTTCTTTAAATCTTGTTTCAATCTCCCTCCCAGTTTCACCTATATATGCTTTATTACAAGCCCCGCATGGTACTTTATAAACGACACTCTTTTCCTGAGCCTTTTCTTGCTTCTTTTTGGCAACATATCACCCACCTTTTTCCCAGACGTAAATGCTACTTTAAAGCCCGTAGTTTCGAGCTGGCTAGCAATCGTTTCGGCTGGCCTCGAAATCGGTATCGTTAAGTATCGTTCGTCCTTTTTCTTTGTCTTCCCTACCGTAGACTTTTTGCGTATGTTTAAAGCTTTTTGTTTTAGATTTAGCAGAAATCCCTTCGGATATTTCAGCTTTGTAAAAGATGAAACTATATGCTCAATCTCTTCATCGAGGTATTCTTTACTACAAATGCGAAAAGCTCTCAGAAAAAACTATAACTACTCCCCGTTTTACTCTGTCACTGTGACCCGAGTAGAAATGCACATTACACTCCTTATTCGTCGGTTTTCGATAGACTTTGAATTTGACCTGATCCTGATGTATGATTTCGGTGTCAAGGAAAGCAATGGTCCCTTGCTTTTCTTTTTCAAGAGTGAATTGAATTTTGGATTCAACTGGGTTTAGGGCGTGGAGTTTCTCTTCTAAGTTCATGCTTTTTGGCACTACGACAAGAATGTCATCAACGTAACGAGCCCAGATTACATCCCTTCCCATGATCCCCTGATAGTGATGTTTTTCTAACCATTCCATGAACAAACATGCAGCAACAGGGCTCAATGGGGACGCCATCGCAAGGCCGCTGTGCTGGAAGTATTCCTCAGAATTGAACGTAAATCCCACAAAGTTCATGCATATAGCTAATAATTTTAAATATTCTGTTTTCGGCAAAGGCAGCTGGTCAGCATCGATATTGTCCACCACAGTTTTAATGGCTTTTAGTGCACTTTCTACTGAAACATTTGTAAATAAGGATTTAACATCGAAACTAGCCAGTGTGCACTAAAAGCCATTAAAACTGTGGTGGACAATATCGATGCTGACCAGCTGCCTTTGCCGAAAGCAGAATATTTAAAATTATTAGCTATATGCATGAACTTTGGGGGATTTACGTTCAATTCTGAGGAATACTTCCAGCACAGCGGCCTTGCGATGGGGTCCCCATTGAGCCCTGTTGCTGCATGTTTGTTCTTGGAATAGTTAGAAAAACATCACTATCAGGGGATCATGGGAAGGGATGTGATCTGGGCCTCGTTTCATAAAGCGGCGTAACCTACGAACCTACGTAGTTGACGCCGATTTTGGCGTAGCCTACGCCAATTCCGTTTCATTAAGAAAAAAACCGGCGTAAGCTACGCCATTGAAACTACGCCGCTTCATTTACGTCAAAGCACCGAATTGTTCGTAAGTTACGGCATTTGCGTTTCATAAAAGGGCGTAGCTTATGTCAAATAATATTTCAGGGCCTTGATTTTCGGTAAAAAGCAACGCAAGGATTTGTTGCGTTGTTTTAGTG
The DNA here is from genome assembly GCA_036785665.1 of Chirona hameri. NCBI lineage: Eukaryota > Metazoa > Arthropoda > Thecostraca > Balanomorpha > Balanidae > Chirona > Chirona hameri. The sequence continues at coordinate 6,764 of JAXIVJ010019864.1, read as the reverse complement.
CTCCGTTGGCCTTGAAAGTTGTTTTGATTGCATTGATGGCATACTTTGTGAGCCTGGCGGCGATATTAGAGGCTGGTGTGATGATTTTACATTGAAACTTACTTCAAGAGCATAGCATATTTATGTGAAGCAAGAAACTGAAGTATTAGTTGAATCTCTGAAGAATTTGAGTGTCTCAAATACCATGTGGACCACCTCATGACATACATGTGTTTGTAAGAATTGATTTATAATTCACTGTAGTCTCATATCATTTGTGCAATGTTGTAATAGATGGCAAGCATTGTTTTCAATTAATTAACATGATTTACAAGACTTCTCTGACCAGTAGTAGTGAGCAAGGTGATAGCGTAATGCCGACTGGCAGTTGGGTATCTTACTTATGGTGATTTTTCATGGTTATTTGTATTGTGGTTCTTTTGTACATTAGCCACACTAATAATTTGAACATAACATGTAACATTTATTGACCATGATACAGGGAGACACAAGCATGGCTCACAGGTAATTAAGCCACAAACATACAAGTTCACCAGTTCACGTTGTTTTATTTTCATGAGTTCATGTTTTTTAGGTAAGCTGTGAATTGGCCAGGTTAACATGTATGCTGGAAACAATGCTCACATTTCATGCCTTGCCTGAGTTGTCAAAACTCACTCAGTAAAACCCACATTTATTTAGTATTTATCATGCAATATACCAAGGCGAAACTCAAACAAGGATGAGTTTTGCCTGAGTATTTACGTGAGTTGTCATAACTCACGACAGTAACACTCAGGCCCTTACTAGCAAAACTAACCCGTACTAAGGTAATAATCATGTAATGCTAAGCCTGCCCTAAGGTAAAACTCATGCAAATTAAGGTGTAACTAACCCTTACCAATGTCAATACTCAGGAAATGCTAATGCAAGCCAAGCCTGGGGTTAGTTTTATTTCTCTGGCATTGCCAGTGCTAATACTAATATGATTACTAATTCAATACTAATGACCGTCACACATTGGGCATTACAGCAGATACTCTGGCGAGACATAGATGTGTTGACGCTGCAATCTTCCCCACTGATACACACCTTCCCAAATTTTGGTCACCATGCATCTATAGGTGCATGATGACCAACATTCCTAAACCTATCCATTACTTTTGTAAACTGTGGTTGTCAAAGTTGAAAATTCAGACATCTCATTTCAGTCAGCTAGTGCCTCAACATTTGATTCCAATCATTAGTTATTCATAGATTTAGCCAGTAATAATATATTTAGCCAGAATCATTTACGTCATGTCAAAAATGTTGATGTCATGTCAAAAATCACATCACACAAAACTTACCAAGCCTATTGTATAGGTATGCTGAATGCTTGCCATTTATTATAGCATATTCAATTGCCTCTTGCAAACGCTAATGTGACCAATGTGACCAGTGAACAGTGACTTCTTCTGGTACAAACATTATCAGTTGTCTGCAGCTGGTGAGTGAAATTGGTAGGAAAATGTCTGTTCATGCCAAGCTGCAGTTAAGAGTGGATGAACGCTGAACAAATCTGGATATTGGGAGCAACACTGTGATGTAAGGCCAATGTAAGATACAGTTGAAGCTATGAGCGAGGCCTTGAAGACAAGTGCTGCCATGGACCTGTGTGTTGAATGAGATCATCATTGAGTTTTCACTGAATTAAGGCAAATTGTGGAATTTTCAAGGCACTTTTGCTGACATCTATACTGACTGCTGATCAATAAAGGCGTCAGTGTCTGAGTTCGTGTGTTTTGGTGGCGTGGCTGAACACATCAATTTGTTGTCAGTGAACTTCCTATTAGATAAGCCATCTGTCATCATGACATGTCATGCTTTTTGACATCATGACAAGAAATAACGTAACTACAATAAATAGACGTCTAAAAAGCCAGCATGTAAGGAGACAAGTCAACACACTGCTAACACAAAAACGAGACCCTCACAAATATCACCAAACATTGCGCAACATAACTGGCCGCTCTAGAGATGACACCATTCCGCCACTAGAAACACCAAACGGAGATATAATTACAGACGAATTGAGCAAAGCTATACTTCTCAACGACCACTTTGCAACACAATCTACTCTCAACGTTCCAGACGAACAGACACCTCCGTCAAATCCAGACGCACAACCGGTACCCACTTTAACAAATATTACGACATCAGAACAAGAAGTCCTCCATTTTCTTAACTCTCTTGATCAGAATAAATCAACTGGGCCAGACGCAATCCCAATAAAGTTCCTGAAAATGACTGCTCTTCTTATCGCTAAGCCACTCTCCAAACTGTTTAATAAATCATTAACGAACGGTATCTATCCTAGAGCCTTCAAAGAGGCGAATGTTCGACCTATATTTAAAAACAAAGGCTCACCTTCTGACCGCAGTTCCTACCGCCCCATAAGTCTTCTCTCACCTCTATCTAAAGTATTTGAAAAAATAGTTTACAAGCAAATGTATTCACATTTCACAGAAAACGCTCTCTTAACAGAAAAACAAAGTGGGTACCGGAAGAATCACAGTACACAACACCAGCTTCTTTATCTGACGCACAACCTTTATAAATCGCTTGATGAAGGACGCGACTTTACTGCAATTTACTTAGACATTTCCAAATACTTCGACAAAATCTGGCACAAAGGACTAATGCACAAATGTAGATACGAATTTGGCATAACAGGATCCCTTCTAGACTGGATTACATCATACCTACAAAACAGACGACAACGAGTAATCATACGCAACACGTCTTCACCTTTCAGGACTGTGAACGCAGGCTGCCCTCAGGGATCGGTATTGGGACCTTTGCTAGCTCTCATTTACCTTAACGCTCTATCAAATCAAACACAAAATGACATCCTCTTTTTCGCCGACGATACCTCTCTCTACTCTTCTCACACGACTAAAGACGTACAAGCGACACAGCTCTCACTTCAGGATGACTTGGACGTGATTCAGGACTATGGTCGGGAATGGGTGATAACCTTTAACGCTACAAAAACAATCCAACAAACATTTTCTCATAAACGTACGCAACAAATACCAGCATTAACATTTGGGGGAGATCCTATACCAATTGGAGAAAGTCATACTCATCTTGGAGTAACACTTTCGAAAGACCTCCGATTTCATGAACACGTAAACAAAATATGCCAAAAAATAAACAGAACACTAGGCCCATTATACCCCATAGCACGGTACATACCACGGCCCATTCTCGACCAAATTTATAGAATTTACGTCAGACCACATTTCGACTATTGTGACGTTGTGTATGACGGACACATTACCATAAAGGACTCCACTAGACTAGAGACGTTACAAAATCGAGCCGCGAGACTGGTGACAGGGACACTCTTTCGAACACCCACTGAGAAATTACGATCGGAATTAGGCTGGGAGGCACTGACTACAAGACGACGTATGCACAGGCTCATATTGTACCATAAGCTTAATGACTGCAAACAACACACACCACACTATGCAATGTCCATTATGCCGAACACACGAGCACAGGACACAATCATCACTCTTAGGAACGCAAACTCTCACAGTGGATCCCCTCACCGTACAACATGCTATAATCATTCATTCTTTCGAACAACCAGTAAACAGTGGAACCAGTTACCGGAAACCATACGTCAACTAGGAAACAAAACATACAAAAAAGAACTTCGTGAGCAGCTAGGATTACCTGTCCCTCCATATTACTATACCGCGGGATCAAAGGAGGGGAACATATTACACACTCGTTTTCGCACAGACATGACGCATTTGAACTCACATTTATACAAAGTTCAAAAATGTCCAAGCCCTGCATGTGATTGTGGGTATAAAACTGAGAACCCTCGTCACTTCGTCCTTTCCTGTCCCAAGTACAAGAAACAACGAACGGAATTCATTAACAACATAACACAAATCACAGGGCCCTTATTTACCACCCAATCACAATCCGAACAGCTTCAAATCCTAATGCACGGCACAAATCTCTGCGGCGTTGACGGTCGGGCGGTGGCCCACGTGTCCCAAAAATTCCTACTTAACTCTGGTAGATTTGCCCACATATATTAACTCTAAGATAATGTGACTGGTGTCCGAGGCGAGTTGAGCGGCGTCTAGCAGCACTCGTTTCACGTTGCGGAGTGCTGGGTGTCTCGCGCTGCGGCGGCGGCTGGAGAAATCAATCCTTTGTTATGCCCCTTTCCCAGACGTGGTGCGCTGATTTAAGCGCATTGAGTGCTTCTGCACCATGTCTCCAAGTGTATTGCTGTAACTGCGCAAGTATGACCAATAAATGTGATGATGATGATGATGATGTCATGATGTCATGATGTGTCATCATGACGTGGCATCATGACGTGTCATCATGACTTGTCATCATCTTAGCTTCTCATCTGTTTTATGTGCTGCCATCTATACACTGGACTGTTTCATACTAACCACAATTAGATCAGTAAATCCGCATGATTCATCCCCGCATGAGGGGGGGGGGGGGGGGGGGGGGGGGGCAGCCCCCTCTGCCTGGATCCGGGCCTGGATTACATGTATATATAAAGTAAATCTGTCTCGCATCGTTTTGCGTTGCGTGCTGGCAAGTGGCAATATGTCCGATTCATTTTTTAGACGAGGATTTCTGTTGGTGGTTCTATCGGCATTATCGCCATGACTGTTCACATGCAATAGAAAGCGTATTATTAATTTGATTTACTAGTAATGTATTAATTAAATAAGAACAAAAAACGAGAATCACGCGAGCTTTTCACTAAACCCACATACGTGCGGGCTTTACATTCTCACACCGGATACGTGGGCTCGATAATGGCAGCTCTAATGGCTTTCGCCTGGGTCCAGAAAATATTTGTTATTTATTTACTCAGAAACGATATTTTAACATGATTTATTTTACAAATATTTTTTAAATATTTTTATGATTCCAATTTCAATAATTGCATTACAAACAAATGTTTCTTATAATGCTTTCAATACACTTCAATTTTTAAAACACCCTTGATTGTTTACGCCAGCAACGCAAACTGCGCCGGAGTAAACAACTCCGTCGGCACCTTGGTGAAACGGACTAATTTACGGTGCGTAGCTTTTGATGGCGTAACTCACGCATTTCGTAAGTTACGCCAAAAGCTTTATGAAACGAGGCCCTGGGCTCGTTACGTTGATGACATTCTTGTCGTAGTGCCAAAAAGCATGAACTTAGAAGAGAAACTCCACGCCCTAAACTCAGTTGATTCCAAAATTCAATTCACTCTCGAAAAAGAAAAGCAAGGGACCATTGCTTTCCTTGACACCGAAATCATACATAAGGATCAGGTAAAATTCAAAGTCTATCGAAAACCGACGAACAAGGAGTGTTATGTGCATTTCTACTCGGGTCACAGTGACAGAGTAAAACGGGGAGTAGTTATAGGGATTTCTCTGAGAGCTTTTCGCATTTGTAGTAAAGAATACCTCGATGAAGAGATTGAGCATATAGTTTCATCTTTTACAAAGCTGAAATATCCGAAGGGATTTCTACTAAATCTAAAACAAAAAGCTTTAAGCATACGCAAAAAGTCTACGGTAGGGAAGACAAAGAAAAAGGACGAACAATACTTAACGATACCGATTTCGAGGCCAGCCGAAACGATTGCTAGCCAGCTCGAAACTACGGGCTTTAAAGTAGCATTTACGTCTGGGAAAAAGGTGGGTGATATGTTGGCAAAATAGAAGCAAGAAAAGACTCAGGAAAAGAGTGTCGTTTATAAAGTACCATGCGGGGCTTGTAATAAAGCATATATAGGTGAAATTGGGAGGGGGATTGAAACAAGATTTAAAGAACATAAACGGGACATTCGAAACTACATGGAACACAGCGCGTTTGTAGTCCATGCAGAGAAAACCAACCATTTGCCAAATTGGAATGGAGCCGGGATTTTGGCCTCCTGCAAAAATAAGGAAAATAGAAAAGCCACCGAAGCAGCTTATATTGCCATGAACGAAACTATTAATATTAGGGTTGCGTCTATGAAATGGGCAAAATCAGCGGCAGCATTCGGTATTAGATCAAAAGCGGTTCGTTAGGATGTCATCTATATTTGTATGCGTATTTATTTATTTTTCGAGACGATCTGCCCAAGGCGGTACTGTATGAAATGTGTCACATGCTTATTCTAAAGAGAAATCAAGACGATGAAACTGCGATGCGTTCCTTGGTATATATCTTGTAATCTTTGTGTTATTTTGCGAAACCGATACTGAGGAAGACTTTGTGTCGAAACGCGTTATCGGATTGTATTGTTCCTGTATGTTTCAAATTAGTTATTATATCTCTCTTTGTAATTTTCGAATTTATCTACTTTACCATGAGCAAAGGCTATATAAACACGATTTATAAAGTAACTCTCATAATGCTCATAACAGCCATCAATATAATAATGAAACCAATCTATACATACTGATTACGACCATAGCTAAGGTAGAAATATTCAAAGCAAAATATAAAGGACATCACCCAAGCATACAACAATTTCACGCACTGATTAACCCACGGCCTGACAGCCCCCCCCCCTGAGGTTTTTCTTGCATAACTGTATTAAATTAATCATATTGAGGCCCAGGCCCAGTCCGGCCCGTTCAGATTAAGCATATACATATTTTCACAAAATTTGCAATCCCTATCCTAGCATATTTATTTGTATACTATAAATGTGAAACAATGAACAAACTATGTTAACTAAAAACAAACAAAATCCCACA
>JAXIVJ010019863.1:0-16964 GCA_036785665.1 Chirona hameri | reverse complement strand
ATATATATATATATATATATATATATATATATATATATATATATATATATATATATATATATATATATATATATATATATATAATATATATATATATATATATATATATATATATATGTATATATATATATATATATAGATAGATAGATAGATAGATAGATAGATAGATAGATAGATAGATAGATAGATAGATAGATAGATAGATAGATAGATAGATAGATAGATAGATAGATAGATAGATAGATAGATAGATAGATAGATAGATAGATAGATAGATAGATAGATAGATAGATAGATAGATAGATAGATAGATAGATAGATAGATAGATAGATAGATAGATAGATAGATAGATAGATAGATAGATAGATAGATAGATAGATAGATAGATAGATAGATAGATAGATAGATAGATAGATAGATAGATAGATAGATAGATAGATAGATAGATAGATAGATAGATAGATAGATAGATAGATAGATAGATAGATAGATAGATAGATAGATAGATAGATAGATAGATAGATAGATAGATAGATAGATAGATAGATAGATAGATAGATAGATAGATAGATAGATAGATAGATAGATAGATAGATAGATAGATAGATAGATAGATAGATAGATAGATAGATAGATAGATAGATAGATAGATAGATAGATAGATAGATAGATAGATAGATAGATAGATAGATAGATAGATAGATAGATAGATAGATAGATAGATAGATAGATAGATAGATAGATAGATAGATAGATAGATAGATAGATAGATAGATAGATAGAGATAGATAGATAGATAGATAGATAGATAGATAGATAGATAGATAGATAGATAGATAGATAGATAGATAGATAGATAGATAGATAGATAGATAGATAGATAGATAGATAGATAGATAGATAGATAGATAGATAGATAGATAGATAGATAGATAGATAGATAGATAGATAGATAGATAGATAGATAGATAGATAGATAGATAGATAGATAGATAGATAGATAGATAGATAGATAGATAGATAGATAGATAGATAGATAGATAGATAGATAGATAGATAGATAGATAGATAGATAGATAGATAGATAGATAGATAGATAGATAGATAGATAGATAGATAGATAGATAGATAGATAGATAGATAGATAGATAGATAGATAGATAGATAGATAGATAGATAGATAGATAGATAGATAGATAGATAGATAGATAGATAGATAGATAGATAGATAGATAGATAGATAGATAGATAGATAGATAGATAGATAGATAGATAGATAGATAGATAGATAGATAGATAGATAGATAGATAGATAGATAGATAGATAGATAGATAGATAGATAGATAGATAGATAGATAGATAGATAGATAGATAGATAGATAGATAGATAGATAGATAGATAGATAGATAGATAGATAGATAGATAGATAGATAGATAGATAGATAGATAGATAGATAGATAGATAGATAGATAGATAGATAGATAGATAGATAGATAGATAGATAGATAGATAGATAGATAGATAGATAGATAGATAGATAGATAGATAGATAGATAGATAGATAGATAGATAGATAGATAGATAGATAGATAGATAGATAGATAGATAGATAGATAGATAGATAGATAGATAGATAGATAGATAGATAGATAGATAGATAGATAGATAGATTAGATAGATAGATAGATAGATAGATAGATAGATAGATAGATAGATAGATAGATAGATAGATAGATAGATAGATAGATAGATAGATAGATAGATAGATAGATAGATAGATAGATAGATAGATAGATAGATAGATAGATAGATAGATAGATAGATAGATAGATAGATAGATAGATAGATAGATAGATAGATAGATAGATAGATAGATAGATAGATAGATAGATAGATAGATAGATAGATAGATAGATAGATAGATAGATAGATAGATAGATAGATAGATAGATAGATAGATAGATAGATAGATAGATAGATAGATAGATAGATAGATAGATAGATAGATAGATAGATAGATAGATAGATAGATAGATAGATAGATAGGATAGATAGATAGATAGATAGATAGATAGATAGATAGATAGATAGATAGATAGATAGATAGATAGATAGATAGATAGATAGATAGATAGATAGATAGATAGATAGATAGATAGATAGATAGATAGATAGATAGATAGATAGATAGATAGATAGATAGATAGATAGATAGATAGATAGATAGATAGATAGATAGATAGATAGATAGATAGATAGATAGATAGATAGATAGATAGATAGATAGATAGATAGATAGATAGATAGATAGATAGATAGATAGATAGATAGATAGATAGATAGATAGATAGATAGATAGATAGATAGATAGATAGATAGATAGATAGATAGATAGATAGATAGATAGATAGATAGATAGATAGATAGATAGATAGATAGATAGATAGATAGATAGATAGATAGATAGATAGATAGATAGATAGATAGATAGATAGATAGATAGATAGATAGATAGATAGATAGATAGATAGATAGATAGATAGATAGATAGATAGATAGATAGATAGATAGATAGATAGATAGATAGATAGATAGATAGATAGATAGATAGATAGATAGATAGATAGATAGATAGATAGATAGATAGATAGATAGATAGATAGATAGATAGATAGATAGATAGATAGATAGATAGATAGATAGATAGATAGATAGATAGATAGATAGATAGATAGATAGATAGATAGATAGATAGATAGATAGATAGATAGATAGATAGATAGATAGATAGATAGATAGATAGATAGATAGATAGATAGATAGATAGATAGATAGATAGATAGATAGATAGATAGATAGATAGATAGATAGATAGATAGATAGATAGATAGATAGATAGATAGATAGATAGATAGATAGATAGATAGATAGATAGATAGATAGATAGATAGATAGATAGATAGATAGATAGATAGATAGATAGATAGATAGATAGATAGATAGATAGATAGATAGATAGATAGATAGATAGATAGATAGATAGATAGATAGATAGATAGATAGATAGATAGATAGATAGATAGATAGATAGATAGATAGATAGATAGATAGATAGATAGATAGATAGATAGATAGATAGATAGATAGATAGATAGATAGAATAGATAGATAGATAGATAGATAGATAGATAGATAGATAGATAGATAGATAGATAGATAGATAGATAGATAGATAGATAGATAGATAGATAGATAGATAGATAGATAGATAGATAGATAGATAGATAGATAGATAGATAGATAGATAGATAGATAGATAGATAGATAGATAGATAGATAGATAGATAGATAGATAGATAGATAGATAGATAGATAGATAGATAGATAGATAGATAGATAGATAGATAGATAGATAGATAGATAGATAGATAGATAGATAGATAGATAGATAGATAGATAGATAGATAGATAGATAGATAGATAGATAGATAGATAGATAGATAGATAGATAGATAGATAGATAGATAGATAGATAGATAGATAGATAGATAGATAGATAGATAGATAGATAGATAGATAGATAGATAGATAGATAGATAGATAGATAGATAGATAGATAGATAGATAGATAGATAGATAGATAGATAGATAGATAGATAGATAGATAGATAGATAGATAGATAGATAGATAGATAGATAGATAGATAGATAGATAGATAGATAGATAGATAGATAGATAGATAGATAGATAGATAGATAGATAGATAGATAGATAGATAGATAGATAGATAGATAGATAGATAGATAGATAGATAGATAGATAGATAGATAGATAGATAGATAGATAGATAGATAGATAGATAGATAGATAGATAGATAGATAGATAGATAGATAGATAGATAGATAGATAGATAGATAGATAGATAGATAGATAGATAGATAGATAGATAGATAGATAGATAGATAGATAGATAGATAGATAGATAGATAGATAGATAGATAGATAGATAGATAGATAGATAGATAGATAGATAGATAGATAGATAGATAGATAGATAGATAGATAGATAGATAGATAGATAGATAGATAGATAGATAGATAGATAGATAGATAGATAGATAGATAGATAGATAGATAGATAGATAGATAGATAGATAGATAGATAGATAGATAGATAGATAGATAGATAGATAGATAGATAGATAGATAGATAGATAGATAGATAGATAGATAGATAGATAGATAGATAGATAGATAGATAGATAGATAGATAGATAGATAGATAGATAGATAGATAGATAGATAGATAGATAGATAGATAGATAGATAGATAGATAGATAGATAGATAGATATATATATATATAATATATATATATATATATATATATATATATATATATATATATATATATATATATATATATATATATATATATATATATATATATATATATATATATATATATATATATATATATATATATATATATATATATATATATATATATATATATATATATATATATATATATATATATATATATATATATATATATATATATATATATATATATATATATATATATATATATATATATATATATATATATATATATATATATATATATATATATATATATATATATATATATATATATATATATATATATATATATATATATATATATATATATATATATCTTGTCAATATATACATATATGGATGAAATTCAAGCATGCTTATGACTAGATCAGGATAAATACTACAGCAGAGCACATACAAATGTGATATTTCAAATCACTAGCGGATCCAGGGGAAGGAGGAATGGCAGCCATGCCCCCCCCCAAAAAACACCTGAAAACAGAGCAAAATTAACCACCGTTCTGGATCCGCCAATGTTTAAAATCATGTGCAATGCCTTTATAATGAGATCAATCACATATTTTATATTCCCCAGGCCCGAAACCACTGCTCTGGATCTGCCAATGTTTAAAATCATGTGCAATGCCTTTATAATGAGATAAATCACATATATTTGATATAACACATGTTTCACACCAAGCAAAATACACAACAGAATGTGAAAACAAACTGCACGACATCAACGCTTGTGCCGGGGAAGCCCCAGATAGCCGACTACAGGAGCCCTCTTCTGCTACTGCTGAGCCGATTACTGCTCATTCTAAGATACATACCAAGTTAATCCCTTGTCAAGCACCCCAGGGACTGGACCAACGCCACGCTTAGCAACAATATAAATGCAGAAGGCCTCACATGCGCCAGTCACAGTACAACGGCACCAGACCCGATCAGACTTGCACTATTCAACACACAGCAGTCGCTGCTGAGCTGTCCAGGCTCTGCCGCTTCAATGCAACAGTCAGATGCAGAAGAATACAACATGAACCAATAACTCGTATGTACAAAGTTCTGCAAATAGCCAATGAGTACATACAAAATTATCTCAACACAGCAGACTGGTTATTGATTCGACACTGATTGAATCAATTGGAATCGATCAATCAAAATTCCTTGAATCAAAAGATTATTGATTCACCACCAGATCTTTTGATTCATGAATCGTGATTGAATCCAAAACCGCATCAAATCAAGGCTGATTGAATCAAAATATTTAACGATTCTTAACGATTCAAGTACACTGGTAAATTGTGCAAATATATGCAGTCCTAGTGGCTACATTCATTTATACTGAAATATTATTGCTGTAACAATGTTTTAGTGATCATATATAAGTATGTTTCCACTGCTATTGATTTGAAATAATTTAATGACATATATTTAAATGTTGAATCAAACGTGAATCAATTAAAATATTTGTTTTGATTCTTTGAATCGGAAAGAATCAATTCTCAAAAATTTCCGTGAATCGAACGGTGATTGAATCATTCAGATTCCAAAATGAATCATGATTGAATCGTTCCAAAAAAAGTTGAATCAATAACCAGTCTGCAACACAGTGTCGCCAAATTCAGCCAGTTAGGTGTCAAGGATGTATATTACGAGCGAGGCCGAAGGCCGAGCGAAGTCTTACCAAACTTGCGGGGAAAACAATATTGAGCAGCCTGATATGAAATATTGAATATGAAGAGAGCAAAATTCTTTGGACCCAAAAAGTCCAGAAAATGGCACAAATTCCAAGGCTGTACACGATAATGACTGCTCACAGAACTGACAAAAATTCAATAATTCAATTATAAATACATTCCACTAACTAACCAGAAACTGGAACATAAAGCGAGGCGCGGACAAATAAATACCCTGCCGTCCGTGACGAAGAATGCCACTGCACGGGAGTGAATGCGAAGGCTGTACAAATCTGTATTATTCTTGATTGAAACACGAACACCATACTTGCCGCGAATGTCGTGCATCCATATGTGGTATATTATTCCAAATCTGGTAGTGACCTTCATTTGTGGGTATGTTTTCTAGTTTTTTTTTATAGTATATTTTTAGTATATACTAAAACAAACTTTGGAGTACCCAGTGTTCTATTGTCCTGGCTAAAGTGCATAGTACCCTGGTAAAAAGTGTGACAACCGCGAGCAGCTTCCAGCATCCTGGCCGTGCTTATCGGATCTGCTCATAAGCTATATTTGGCTACCAGCTAGTATTGACCAATCAGGCTTGAGCAAGCTCGACGTTGATTGGTCAGCTTGTGATGACGTAAAGCCGGGAGAAAATCGTTTGTTTACATTTCAACGGGTTCGCCATATTGGTTCGCTGGCAATGTACGTGCGTGTGTGCGTGTGCATTTTTAAGCATTTACTTATTTTTTTATGAAGCGTAAGACAATATTTAAAGGTGTATATGAAAGTCGACATAATAATTATATCTGTCAACATAGCAGTATTTTCCCAGAATACCTCATAAGCTAAAAATTTACACCCAAATCTGTGCGTTCTTTAGCTGAGGACATCTGCGAAAATTGTCGACATAAGAGGCTGTAGGAGTAAGTTACCTATTTGTTTTGTATTTTTCAAGGACGAAAACCCATAGATTATGTCACCTTATATTAACAGATTAGAAAATCCATACCAATGTTACTGATATCGGTATTACTTAGGTTTCGAGACTCATGAGAGACTATTATGAGTAGTATCAGTGGCGGCGGATCGTATTTTCGGATGGTGGGCAAAGAGACCCAGAGGGTCCCCCCGGCAATAGCCCCCCCCCCCAACAAAAAAAAATCCGCGAAATGGTATCTCCTCGGATTTAGGCCACTAAATTTTGGAGGGCCTCTAAATGGTCGCAAAAAAAACGTCGGACGGGCCAATGTTGAAGTTTCAGGCCTTCTGAGAGCCCCCGCATGGCCTACCGAGGGTCCCCCTCAGGCCGACTGAGGGCCTTCTGTCGGCCTTAGAAGGCCCATCAGGCACATCTTTTGCACGTTTGCAGGCACAGTGCACATCAGGCACTGGGGGCACATCGGGGCCCTGGGTCATTAAAGGAAATTTAACGCCTTTAAAACGCCTTTAAAGGAAATAATTCACCTTCGGATTTTTTTCTTCAGAACACGATTTTATTATATTTTTGAATACAGTTTCTTTTTTTATTTTCAAAAATGGTCCTACATCGCGCCAATTCAGGACAGAAGGTCGTAAATCATTAATGTTATGGTGTGCGTTATTGGTCTGCGCATGCTCCATGGCAGTGCTGGCACTTTCAGACGGTACGGTATATCATATATGCGCCGAATTCCTTCGCCAAAAAGTCAAATATCTTCGGCTGGAGAGCCTTTTTCAGTCAAGGAAACTTGCAGATAGGGGTTTCCCAACATGGGCTACAAAACAGATATCTCAGTTTAAAACTAATGTTGAAGGTGAACTATTTCCTTTAAGGGTTGTTCCAAGTGCAAAAATAATGGTCTCCGTCGATTCCCCGGGTCCATATCTAACCTCTGCATTGGCAACCTCACGCGTGCTGTATATCCTTGAGACCATAAAAGGTTCTCAAATGACGGGGCACCTCAAAACGCCCTTAAAGGTTGCTGCAATTGCAAAAACAATGGTTTCAGTCGATTCCGCAGGTCCATATCTAACCTACGCATTGAAAACCTCACGCGTGCCTCATATCCTTGAAACCATAAACTGTTCTCAAAGGACGGGGCGCCTCAAAACGCCCTTCAGGGTTGCTCTAATCGCAAAAATAATGGTCTCAGTCGATTCTTCGGGTCCATATCTAACCTCCGCATCGGCAACCTTACGCGTGCCTTATATCCTTGAGACCATACAAGGTTCTCAAAGGACAAGGCACCCTTATGGGTTGCTTCGCTTCACAATGTGGTTACAGTTCAATTCGGGCACGCTGATCACGAAAATAACATTCATTTTGACATTAAAGGTCATATTCAAGGTCGTTTGCAAGGTCAAAGGACGGGGCGCCTCAAAACGCCCTTAAGGGTTGCTCCAATGGCAAAAATAGCGGTCTCAGTCGATTTCCCGGATGCATATCTAACCTGCACATTGGCAAC
Organism: Chirona hameri; assembly: GCA_036785665.1. NCBI lineage: Eukaryota > Metazoa > Arthropoda > Thecostraca > Balanomorpha > Balanidae > Chirona > Chirona hameri. Next base: position 8,462 of record JAXIVJ010019863.1, on the reverse strand, counting down.
CTCACGCGTGCCTCATATCCTAGAGACCATACAAGGTTCTCAAAGGACGGGCGCCTCAAAACGCCCTTAAGGGTTGCTCTAATCGCAAAAATAATGGTCTCAGTCAATTCCTCGGGTCATATCTAACCTCCGCATTGGAAACCTCACGCGTGCCTCATATCCTTGAGACCATAAAATGTTCTCAAAGGACGGGGCGCATCAAAACGCTCTTAACGGTTGCTCCAATTGCAAACACAATGGTCTCAGTCGATTCCTCAGGTCCATATCTAACCTCCGCATTGGAAACCTCACACGTGCCTCATATCTTTGAGACCATAAAAGGTTCTCAAAGGACGGGGCGCCTCAAAACGCCTTTAAGGGTTGCTCCAATTGCAAAAATAATGGTCTCAGTCGATTCCTCAGGTCCGTATCTAACCTCCGCATTGGCAACCTCACGCGTGCCTCATATACTTCAGACCATACAAGGTTCTCAAAGGACGGGGCGCCCTTAAGGGTTGCTTCGCTTCACAATGTGGTTATAGTTCAATTCGGGCACGCTGATCATGAAAATAAATTTCATTTTGACATTCAAGGTCATCTTCAAGGTCGTTTTCAAGGTCAAAGGACAGGGCGCCTCAAAACGCCCTTAACGGTTCCTTCAATTGCAAAAACAATGGTCTCAGTCCATTTCCCGGAACCATATCTAACCTCCGCATTGGCAACCTCATGCCTGCCTCATATCCTTGAGACCATAAAAGGTTCTCAAAGGACGGGCGCCTCAAAACGCCCTTAAAGGTTGCTCCAATAGCACAAATAATGATCTCAGTCGATTTCTCGGGTCCATATCTAACCTCCACATTGGCAACCTCACGCGTGCGTCATATCTTTGAGACCATAAAAGGTTCTCAAAGGACGGGGCGCCTCAAAACGCCCTTAAGGGTTGCTCTAATCGCAAAAATAATGGTCTCAGTCGATTCCTCGGGTCCATATCTAACCTCCGCATTGGCAACCTCACGCGTGATAAATATCCTTGAGACCATAAAAGGTTCTCAAAGGACGGAGCGCCTCAAAACGCCGTTAAGGGTTGGTCCAATTGCAAAAATAATGGTCTCAGTCGATTCCCCGGGTCCATATCTAACCTCCGCATGGGCAACCTCACGCGTGCCTTACATCCTTGAGACCATAAAAGGTTATCAAACGACGGGGCGCCTCAAAACGCCCTTAACGTTTGCTCCAATTGCAAAAACAATTGTCTCAGTCGATTTATCAGGTCCATATCTAACCTCCGCATTAGAAACCTCACGCGTGCCTCATATCCTTGAGACCATAAAAGGTTCTCAAAGGACGGGGCGCCTCAAATCGCCTTTAAGGGTTGCTCCAATTGCAAAAATAATGGTCTCAGTCGATTCCCCGGGTCCATATCTAACCTCCGCATTGGCAACCTCACGCGTGCCTTATATTATTGAGACCATAAAAGGTTCTCAAAGGACGGGGTGCCTCATAACGCCCTTAACCCTATTTGTAACAGGCTCCTGGCTACCACTATTTGTAACAGGGTGGGGGCGGATTCCGCCCCCTCCCCCCCGGAGATCTCGAGATCTACCCGTCCGATTTTCAAAAGAGAAACGGTGTTTGGTTTCCCTTAACACGATCTACATTTCTAAATAACAAAAAAATCTAAATTTTTGATAGGGGGCCAACAGGGGGGCAAAAACCACAAAGTTTAGTGGTATTTTTGATCCAACATAGCCTTCATGTTTATCGACCGATTTTAACACAATTAATACGAATCGTTAGAGATTGAATTGCAAATTGATATATGACAGTGGCGTTTGAAAATTCGAAAATCATAGGCGTGTGCAGGTCACTCAATATGGGGGTGAAGTAAATGCGTAATAAAACCATTTTTTGATGTTTTTTTTAAATAAATGAAATGGTATGTGATTGAGACGTTAGACAAAACAGTTTTTTTTAAATATTTTTTTGCCATAGGCGGTAGCAAGTTAGTGAAAAAGGGGGGTAAAATTAGAAAAAAAATCTTAACCGCAGACAAGTTGCTACCCAGCACTATACATATGTTACTGATCGTAGATAGTTCCTTTATGCATGTTGTACTTCATCATAGGCGTATCCAGGATCCAAACTGGGTGGCTCAATACCTTTTGATAAGTATATTATCCGCTATTATGATACTAACTAGTCAACAGTGACTATTTCACTTACAACTTCAATTAACATTGCTTACCCCCCTTTTACCCTACCTGGACTCGCCTATTATCTTATAATCGTTCGTAGAGTAGCCTGTGGTGCGTGTTTCATCCTAAAACTACAGTATGTTATGTCATTGTACGCCCATGCCTCTTAGTTTCCTTGCAATAATATGACCCCCTTTCTTCCATTACTGAGCGCGCCTCTGCAAAGAAATGACTTGATTCCCTTTTCTGACCTCATATGTGCATATATCATTATAAGCTAACCGTCTATTGCGCCGTTATCGCTGGCATATCGTCATCACCAAGCCAGTCACCCCCCTTCTCATGTGCCTGAACACGCCCCTGAAACTCTATATGTAATACATTATACAAATAATGGAAGCAGAAGCTATCTTTTACATCTTGATAACTATAAATGCCCCTTTCATTGCTCTATTTGCTTCCCGCCAAGCATTGAATACTTCCTGGAACCCCCCCCCCCCCCTTTCAAGCCCCTAAAACCGCCTCTGCCATGGAATTTTTATGATATTTCATTAACATCAACTAACTTTTACTTGTTGCAATCACCGTGAACCGATGTAATTCCTTCATACTTGAGGCAGTTAGGAAGAAACCGTGAAGATCGCATTTCCGTATTATCGCCAAATATCGCCTCCGAACCCACCAAAATGTGTACCCTGGAACCGCCTCTGTTCAGGTTAAGAACTCAACATTTTGAATCCGAATGCGGTATTCAATTCTATGAAAAGTCCCAAAATTTCATGGGCCTGCTCCCAGCCAGCTGCAACAAGTAAGGAGATATCTGCGAAAAACATGAAGGGGGGGGGGGGGGGGCGGAATCCGCCCCCTTCCTGTTACAAATAGGGTTAACGGTTGCTCCAATTGCAAAAATAATGGTATCAGTCGATTCCCCGGGTCCATATCTAACCTCCGCATTGGCAACCTCACCCGTGCCTTATATCCTTGAGACCATAACAGGTTATCAAAAGACGGGGCGCCTCAAAACGCCCTTAACGGTTGCTCCAATTGCAAAAACAATGGTCTCAGTCGATTCCTCAGGTCCATATCTAACCTCCACGTTGGAAACCTCACGCGTGCCTCATATCCTTGAGACCATAAAAGGTTCTCAAAGGACAGGGCGCCTCAAAACGCCTTTAAGGGTTGCTTCAATGGCAAAAATAATGGTCTCAGTCGATTCCCCGGGTCCATATCTAACCTCCGCATTGGTAACCTCACGCGTACCTTATATCCTTGAGACCATAAAAGGTTCTCCAAGGACGGGGCGCCTCAAAACGCCCTTAACGGTTGCTCCAATTGCAAAAACGATGGTCTCAGTCGGCTCCTCAGGTCCATATCCAACCTCCGCATTGGAAACCTCACGCGTGCCTCATATCCTTGAGACCATAAAAGGTTCGCAAAGGACGGGGCGCCTCAAAACGCCTTTAAGGGTTGCTCCAATTGCAAAAATAATGGTCTCAGTCGATTTTCCGGGTTTATATCTAACCTCCGCATTGGCAACCTCACGCGTGCCTTATATCCTTGAGACCATAAAAGGTTCTCAAAGGACGGGGCGCCTCAAAACGCCCTTAAAGGTTGCTCCAATTGCAAAAAAAAAAAACAATGGTCTCAGTCGATTCCTCAGGTTCATATCTAACCTCGGCATTGGAATCTTTACGCGTGCCTCATATCCTTGAAACCATACAATGTTCTCAAAGGACGGGGCGCCTCAAAACGCCATTAAAGGTTGCTCCAATGGCACAAATAATGATCTCAGTAGATTCCCGGGTCCATATCTAACCTCCGCATTGGCAACCTCACGCGTGCCTCATATCCTTGAGACCATAAAAGGTTCTCAAAGGACGGTTCGCCTCAAAACGCCCTTCGGAGTTGCATTAATCGCAAAAATAATGGTCTCAGTCGATTCCTCGGGTCCATATTTGACCTCCGCATCGGCAACCTTACGCGTGCCTTATATCCTTGAGACCATGCAAGGTTCTCAAAGGACAAGGCGCCCTTAAGGGTTGCTTCGCTTCACAATGTGGTTACAGTTCAATTCGTGCACGCTGATCACGAAAATAACATTTATTTTGACATTCAAGGTCATCTTCAAGGTAATTTTCAAGGTCAAAGGACGCCCTTAAGGGTTGCTCCAATTGCAAAAAAAAACAATGGTCTCAGTCGATTCCTCAGGTCCATATCTAACCTCCGCATTGGCAACCTTACGCGTGCCTTATATCCTTGAGACCATAAAAGGTTCTCAAAGAACGGGGTGCCTCAAAACGCCGTTAAGGGTTGGTCTAATTGCACAAATAATGGTCTCAGTCGATTCCCGGGGTCCATATCTAACCTCCGCATTGGCAACCTCACGCGTGCCTTATATCCTTGAGACCATAACAGGTTATCAAAGGACGGGGCGCCTCAAAACGCCCTTAACAGTTGCTCCAATTGCCAAAAACAATGGTCTCAGTCGATTTCCCGGGTCCATATCTAACCTGCGCATTGGCAACCTCACGCGTTCCTTATATCCTTGAGAACCTTTTATGGTCTCAAGGATATGATGCACGCGTGAGGTTTCCAATGCGAAGGTTAGATATGACCCGGGCAATCGACTGAGACCATTATTTTTGCGATCAGAGCAGCCCTTAAGGGCGTTTTGAGGCGCCCGTCATTTGAGAACCTTTTATGGTCTCAAGGATATAAGGCACGCGTGAGGTTGCCAATGCGGAGGCTAGATATGCACCCGGGAAATCGACTGAGACCATTATTTTTGCCATTGGAGCAACCCTTAAGGGCGTTTTAAGGCGCCCCGTCCTTTGACCTTGCAAACGAACTTGAATATGACCTTTAATGTCAAAATGAATGTTATTTTCGTTATCAGCGTGCCCGAATTGAACTGTAACCACATTGTGAAGTGAAGCAACCCATAAGGGCGCCTTGTCCTTTGAGAACCTTGTATGGTCTCAAGGATATAAGGCACGCGTAAGGTTGCCGATGCGGAGGATAGATATGGACCAGAGGAATCGACTGAGACCATTATTTTTGCGATTAGAGCAACCCTGAAGGGCATTTTGAGGCGCCCCGTCCTTTGAGAACCTTTTATGATCTCAAGGATATGAGGCACGCGTGAGGTTGCCAATGCGGAGGTTAGATATGGACCCGGGAAATCTACTGAGATCATTATTTGTGCCATTGGAGCAATTTTTAAGGGCGTTTTGAGGCGCCCTGTCCTTTGAGAACCTTTTATGGTTTCAAGGATATGAGGCACGCGTGAGGTTTCTAATGAGGAGGTTAGATATGGACCTGAGGAATCGACTGAGATCATTATTTTTGCAATTGGAGCAACCTTTAAGGGCGTTTTGAGGCGCCCCGTCCTTTGAGAACCTTTTATGGTCTCAAGGATGTATAGCACGCGTGAGGTTGCCAATGCGGAGGTTAGATATGGACCCGGGGAATCGACTGAGACCATTATTTTTGCAATTGGAGCAACCCTTAAAGGCGTTTTGAGGCGCCCCTTCCTTTGAGAACCTTTTATGGTCACAAAGATATAAGGCACGCGTGATGTTTCCAATGCGGAGGTTAGATATGGACCTGAGGAATCGACTGAGACCATTGTGTTTGCAATTGGAGCAACCGTTAAGGGCGTTTTTGGGCGCCCCGTCCTTTGAGAACATTTTATGGTTTCAAGGATATGAGGCACGCGTGAAGTTTCCAATGCAGAGGTTAGATATGGAGCTGAGGAATCGACGGAGACCATTGTTTTTACAATTGGAGCAACCATTAAGGGCGTTTTGAGGCAACCGTTAAGGGCGAAAGGTCCTTTGAGAACCTTTTATGGTCTCAAGAATATAAGGCACGCGTGACGTTGCCAATGCGGAGGTTAGATATGGACCCGGTGAATCGACTGATACTTTTATTTTTTGCAATTGGAGCAACCCTTAACCCGCGCACTGCAGGGGGGTTGATTTCCCCCCCCCCCCCCTCAGGTTTTTCAAAGATAGCGAAAAAACGGCGGCGCGCAGCGCCGCCGGGTTTTCATACACCTGTTAGCACATCAATTGCGCACACTTTGAGAAAACAAATATGCTCGGGTCATCTCAGGTCAGGTCACCAGACCAGGTCAAGTGACCCCACCACCGGAAATGTTTGCAGTTGTACTAAAGCCAGAGTTTTTCACCGATCAGGTTGAAACTTACAGGATGTCATGAGGGCATCAGTACTTACAATTCGTGTAACTCGGAATTTTGATATCGGTGACCTAAGGTCAGGTCAATTTCGTAACCTCCCCATAATAAGTCAATGGGGAAATATACAAATGCTTCCTATTTCAAGGATATGCATGGTACTAGTCCAATTACTTCTGGATCATGTTATTATAGGATATTCTTGATGATCCAAGTGTAAGTTTTGTTCAGTGACCCCTTTTGGGTCATTTGAGGTCATGCGAGGTCACCATCACTTTTTTGCCAATAACTCTCGACATAAGGAAGATAGATAAGTAAAACAGACATCAATGTGTTTGTCTCGTCGAGACATGTCTTCCCATATGCATCATGCTCTACTTGGGTCACAACTTGACCTTGACCTTAGGTCAAATTGTTAAATTGACTTAACAAGGTCACCATATATATTTATATCATTCAAAACGCCTTGACAAGATAAACACAATGGCGTAAACAGTTTTCCGTTATCTTTATTAAGTACAAAGTTAATAGCAAAAAACAATTTAGCAAAAAAAAAATCATTTGTTTTCTTTTCACCTCTGGAGCCTCAAATATTGACCTGAGATCAAATCTGAGGACACCTTAGCGATTCAAAATTTCACTGGATGGCGTTTGCTTTTTCCGTTTGTTTCTAACTATCATCGTTTCTGAGATATATGGGAATTTCTGGAGCGATGTCCTAAAACAGGAAAAAACTGGAAAATTTGACCTTTGATGACCTCTGGTGACCTCAATTTTGACCTGACTTAAAAAAAACACTGAAATACTTTCGATAGAACATGTATGAAGCTATCAAATGCTTTTTTCTGCTTCTCGCTACGTTGCGTAGTTTTCGAGATCTCAGGGGGGGGGGGGGGGCGGAAATCAGCCCCCTGCAGTTCGTGTTCGGCGCAAAGCCCCTGCGGTGCGCGGGTTAAAGACGTTTTGAGGCGCCCCGTCCTTTGAGAACCTTTTATGGTCTCAAGGATATGAGGCACGCGTGAGGTTTTCAATGCGGAGGTTAGATATGGACCCGGGGAATCGACTCATACTATTATTTTTGCAATTGGAGCAAGCCTTAAGGGCGTTTTGAGGCGCCCCGTCCTTTGACCTTGAAATTGACCTTGAAGATGACCTTGAATGTCAAAATAAATGTTATTTTCGTTATCAGCGCCCCCGAATTGAACTGTAACCACATTGTGAAGCGAAGCAATCCTTAAGGGCGCCTTGTCCTTTGAGAACCTTGTATGGTCTCAAGGATATAAGGCACGCGTAAGGTGGCCAATTCGGAGGTCAGATATGTACCCGAGGAATCGACTGAGACCATTATTTTTGCGATTAATGCAACCCTGAAGGGCGTTTTGAGGCGCCCCGTCCTTTGAGAACATTTTATGGTTTCAAGGATATGAGGCACGCGTAAGGTTTTCAATGCGGAGGTTAGATATGGACCTGAGGAATCGACTGAGACCATTGTTTTTGCAATTGGAGCAACCTTTAAGGGCGTTTTGAGGCGCCCCGTCCTTTGAGAACCTTTTATTGTGTCAAGGATATAAGGCACGCGTGAGGTTATCAATGCGGAGGTTAGATATGGACCCGGGGAATCAACTGATACCATTATTTTTGCAATTGGAGCAAGCATTAAGGGCGTTTTGAGGCGCCTCGTCCTTTGAGAACCTTTTATGGTCTCAAGGATATAAGGCACGCGTGAGGTTGCCAATGCGGAGATTAGATATGGACCCGGGGATTCGACTGAGACCATTATTTTTGCAATTGGAGCAACCCTTAAAGGCGTTTTGAGGCGCCCCGTCCTTTGAGAACCTTTTATGGTCTCAAGGATATAAGGCACGCGTGAGTTTGCCAATGCGGAGGTTAGATATGGACCCGGGGAATCGACTGATAGCATTATTTTTGCAATTGGAGCAACCCTTATGTGCGTTTTGAGGCGCCCCGTCCTTTGACCTTGAAAATGACCTTGAAGATGACCTTGAATGTCGAAATAAATGTTATTTTCGTGATCAGCGTGTCCCAATTGACAAGCGTGTTCCAATTGGAACCAGATTTTGAAGCGAAT
>JAXIVJ010019862.1:0-16969 GCA_036785665.1 Chirona hameri | reverse complement strand
ATAACGACTAAACAGCCGGCCCCGGACACCACCACCAGTACCAGTCATAACGACTAAACAGCCGGCCCCGGACACCAGTCACCAGTACCAGTACCAGTACCAGCCATAACGACTAAACAGCCGGCCCGGACACCAGTCACCAGTACCAGTACCAGTACCAGTCATAACGACTAAACAGCCGGCCCCGGACACCAGTACCAGTACCAGTACCAGCCATAACGACTAAACAGCCGGCCCCGGACACCAGTCACCAGTACCAGTACCAGTACCAGTACCAGTCATAACGACTAAACAGCCGGCCCCGGACACCAGTACCAGTACCAGTCATAACGACTAAACCGCCGGCCCCGGACACCACCACCAGTACCAGTCATAACGACTAAACAGCCGGCCCCGGACACCACCACCAGTACCAGTCATAACGACTTAACAGCCGGCCCCGGACACCAGTCACCAGTACCAGTACCAGTACCAGTACCAGTACCAGCCATAACGACTAAACAGCCGGCCCGGACACCAGTCACCAGTACCAGTCATAACGACTAAACAGCCGGCCCCGGACACCAGTCACCAGTACCAGTACCAGTCATAACGACTAAACAGCCGGCCCCGGACACCAGTACCAGTACCAACCATAACGACTAAACCGCCGGCCCCGGACACCACCACCAGTACCAGTCATAACGACTAAACAGCCGGCCCCGGACACCAGTCACCAGTACCAGTACCAGTCATAACGACTAAACAGCCGGCCCCGGACACCAGTACCAGTACCAGTCATAACGACTAAACAGCGGCCCCGGACACCAGTACCAGTACCAGTCATAACGACTAAACAGCCGGCCCCGGACACCAGTACCAGTACCAGTACCAGCCATAACGACTAAACAGCCGGCCCCGGACACCAGTACCAGTACCAGTACCAGCCATAACGACTAAACAGCCGGCCCCGGACACCAGTACCAGTCATAACGACTAAACAGCCGGCCCCGTACACCAGTACCAGTACCAGCCATAACGACTAAACAGCCGGCCCGGACACCAGTACCAGTACCAGCCATAACGACTAAACAGCCGGCCCCGGACACCAGTACCAGTACCAACCATAACGACTAAACAGCCGGCCCGGGAAACCAGTACCAGCCATAACGAGTAAACAGCCGGCCCCGGACACCAGTCACCAGTACCAGTACCAGTACCAGCCATAACGACTAAACAGCCGGCCCCGTACACCAGTACCAGCCATAACGACTAAACAGCCGGTCCCGGACACCAGTAACCAGTACCAGTACCAGCCATAACGACTAAACAGCCGGCCCCGGACACCAGTCACCAGTACCAGTACCAGTACCAGCCATAACGACTAAACAGCCGGCCCCGTACACCAGTACCAGTACCAGCCATAACGACTAAACAGCCGGTCCCGGACACCAGTACCAGTACCAGCCATAACTACTAAACAGCCGGCCCCGGACACCAGTACCAGTACCAGCCATAACGACTAAACAGCCGGCCCCGGACACCAGTCACCAGTACCAGTACCAGTACCAGCCATAACGACTGAACAGCCGGCCCCGTACACCAGTACCAGTACCAGTCATAACGACTTAACAGCCGGCCCCGGACACCAGTCACCAGTACCAGTACCAGCCATAACGACTAAACAGCCGGCCCGGACACCAGTACCAGTACCAGCCATAACGACTAAACAGCCGGCCCCGGAAACCAGTACCAGCCATAACGACTAAACAGCCGGCCCCGGACACCAGTCACCAGTACCAGTACCAGTACCAGCCATAACGACTAAACAGCCGGCCCCGGACACCAGTCACCAGTACCAACCATAACGACTAAACAGCCGTCCCCGGACACCAGTACCAGTACCAGCCATAACGACTAAACAGTCGGCCCTGGACACCAGTCACCAGTACCAGTACCAGTACCAACCATAACGACTGAACAGCCGGCCCCGTACACCAGTACCAGTACCAGCCATAACGACTAAACAGCTGGCCCGGACATCAGTACCAGTACCAATCATAACGACTAAACAGCCGGCCCCGGACACCAGTACCAGTACCAGTACCAGCCATAACGACTAAACAGCCGGCCCCGGAAACCAGTACCAGGACCAGTACCAGCCATAACGACTAAACAGCCGGCCCCGGACACCAGGTACCAGTACCAGTACCAGTACCAGCCATAACGACTAAACAGCCGGCCCCGGACACCAGTACCAGTACCAGTACCAACCATAACGACTAAACAGCCGGCCCCGGACACCAGTACCAGTACCAACACCAACCATAACGACTAAACAGCCGGCCCCGGACATCAGTCACCAGTACCAGTACCAGCCATAACTACTAAACAGCCGGCCCCGGACACCAGTACCAGTACCAGTACCAGCCATAACGACTAAACAGCCGGCCCGGACACCAGTACCAATACCAGTACCAGCCATAACGACTAAACAGCCGGCCCCGGACACCAGTACCAGTACCAGCCATAACTACTAAACAGCTGGCCCGGACACCAGTACCAGTACCAGCCATAACGACTAAACAGCCGGCCCCGGACACCAGTACCAGTACCAGCCAAAACGACTAAACAGCTGGCCCCGGACACCAGTACCAGCCATAACGACTAAACAGCCTGCCCCGGACACCAGTACCAGTACCAGTATCAGCCATAACGACTAAACAGCCGATCCCGGAAACCAGTACCAGTACCAGTACCAGCCATAACGACTAAACAGCCGGCTCCGGACACCAGTACCAGTACCAGCCATAACGACTAAACAGCCGGCCCCGGACACCAGTACCAGTACCAACCATAACGACTAAACAGACGGCTCCGGACACCAGTACCAGTACCAGCCATAACGACTAAACAGCCGGCCCCGGACACCAGTACCAGTACCAGTACCAACCATAACGACTAAACAGCCGGCCCCGGACACCAGTCACCAGTACCAGTACCAGTACCAGCCATAACGACTAAACAGCCGGCCCCGGAAACCAGTACCAGTACCAGCCATAACGACTAAACAGCCGGCCCCGGACACCAGTACCAGTACCAACCATAACGACTAAACAGACGGCTCCGGACACCAGTACCAGTACCAGCCATAACGACTAAACAGCCGGCCCCGGACACCAGTACCAGTACCAGTACCAACCATAACGACTAAACAGCCGGCCCCGGACACCAGTCACCAGTACCAGTACCAGTACCAGCCATAACGACTAAACAGCCGGCCCCGGAAACCAGTACCAGTACCAGCCATACACGACTAAACAGCCGGCCCCGGACACCAGTACCAGTACCAGTACCAAACATAACGACTAAACAGACGGCTCCGGACACCAGTACCAGTACCAGTACCAGCCATAACGACTAAACAGCCGGCCCCGGACACCAGTACCAGTACCAGTACCAACCATAACGACTAAATAGCCGGCCCCGGACACCAGTCACCAGTACCAGTACCAGTACCAGCCATAACGACTAAACAGCCGGCCCCGGAAACCAGTACCAGTACCAGCCATAACGACTAAACAGCCGGCCCCGGACACCAGTACCAGTGCCAGCCATAACGACTAAACAGCCGGCCCCGGAAACCAGTACCAGTACCAGCCATAACGACTAAACAGCCGGTCCCGGAAACCAGTACCAGTACCAGCCATAACGACTAAACAGCCGGCCCCGGAAACCAGTACCAGTACCAGTACCAACCATAACGACTAAATAGCCGGCCCCGGACACCAGTACCAGTGCCAGCCATAACGACTAAACAGCCGGCTCGGGCCAAGTTCCGGCAAATCTCTGGCATAATTCCGAAAGTTCGTCAGATTTTGCTTCTTTTTGCATTACAAACTAAGTTAAAAGTTTAAAACGATCTGAATTTGCAAAAGATGCTTAGAATTTCTTCCAAATTAGGAAATGTGTCAATTATCTGATTTCAATAGTTTTGGACCTGTGCAAAGGAAGAAACACGTATGTCAATTTTGGGCCAAATATTGTTTTGCATAATTCGATTCGTCTCGTGGAGGCGCATCTGATGGTATGACTCATTTGACTGTAACTTCAGCTTTGGAAAAGTTTTACGAGAGCACATGCGTCATATACATCATAGACACAGACATATATGCGTCGCAATGCAAAGGTGAAAACACGTATGTCATAGATTTGGTGGAATAATCACGTATGTCAGACATACGTGTTTTTTCATCGCATCCATAAGCTAAGTACGTATGTATAAACTGCATCGACAAAAACACGTATGTCGTGACATACGTGTTTTTGACGCTGCACATGATACCGTGACGGTGACCTCTGCTGACGCGCTGCGCGAGACTGCAGCGGACGTGACCTGCGTCTGCGAGATGCCAGAGACTGCAGCGGCCGTGACCTCTGCTGCGCGAGACTGCTGCTATCATGACATCCGACCTTTATACCGGCTAGTTTCAACGCAACATTTTGCTTGGTGACGTTTCCAATGAAATGGGTACATATGCCCTGAAACATACGTGTTTTACCCACGAACTGCTTAATGTGGACCACTACGGTAGATACTCAGGGCATAAACGCGTATGTTAAGCTAATCGACATAGGTACGCGTTTTCGCAATTATCAGCATGTGAAAAAATACCCGACATACGTGGTTTTGCCACGTTTTCGGCGACATACGTTGTTTTACGTTTCCATTAAGCCTCTTTCTAGGCCAAAGAGAGCCTGGCAAAAAAAAACTTTCTATCGTTTTCAGATGATCTCAAAAAAAATTACAAAATTATGTGTACGACCAACTTCGGCATGTAAGCTGATTGCAAAAATGTAAAGTTTTAATAGATACGAAGCATTTCATGGAGTTTACGGCACAGAACAGAAAATGTACTCTCCTGAACATTTTTAGATCGCCGAAAACCGTGACATACGTGTTTCTAATTTTGCACGGCAGCACGTCCTGCCCCCCCCCCCCCCCCGTGGATTCGCCCCTGGTCAGGCCGGCGTTGTACAGCGGGTCTGGGCGGTTTGTACGTTGACCAAGGAAGCCACGGCCGGCCACCTGTGACCCTGCCCTGCCTGACCGGCTGCTTCCGGCCGCCAGGACCTGGAATTCGATGACGGCACGATGAACGGACAGGCGGTACAGGTCGGCAGGTATGCCGGCAGCATGCGACGTCACCTGTTCAAGGAGCACCTCGGCCTCCTGGAGACGCCCGATCAGTCGGTCGACGTCAACGACGCCACCAGCGACGACTTCTACAAGGGCGTCTGGCTAAAGTTCTCCAGCAAAAACACGGACGTCTTCGAGAAGGTCGGTGGCGGGAGACTGGCTGGGAGGACGGAATGATTTGGCCAGAGGTCCGAAGAGAAACTGTACCCCCGACTGACGTCACTTGTGCCACTAGGCAGAGCGAGTAGGAAACGTGTTATATGGTTGTTTTATAACGTGTTTTATCGTACATATTCTGTCATACGTGCCAATCTGTTTAGTTTACCGTCACCACCTGTAACCATTCTGCTTCTCCTGTCAGGTGTGTTTTTTCCTGTGTATTTTAGCGGCTTATTGGTTTGATTTATAAGTCGGCGATCAGAACGAAGCGTTTAGGTTATGAACGGCCTGTTTTCGGATCGGATCTGCCCCGTATGTCGGCCATGTCCCATCTGTTCTCAGTCCAGTCTGTTCTCAGCCCAGTCTGTTCTCAGTCCAGTCTGTTCTCAGTCCAGTCTGTTCTCAGTCCAGTCTGTTCTCAGTCCAGTCTGTTCTCAGTCCAGTCTGTTCTCAGTCCAGTCTGTTCTCAGTCCAGTCTGTTCTCAGTCCAGTCTGTTCTCAGTCCAGTCTGTTCTCAGTCCAGTCTGTTCTCAGTCCAGTCTGTTCTCAGTCCAATCTGTTCTCAGTCCAGTATGTTCTCAGTCCAGTCTGTTCTCAGTCCAGTCTGTTCTCAGTCCAGTCTGTTCTCAGTCCAGTCTGTTCTCAGTCCAGTCTGTTCTCAGTCCAGTCTGTTCTCAGTCCAGTCTGTTCTCAGTCCAGTCTGTTCTCAGTCCAGTCTGTTCTCAGTCCAGTCTGTTCTCAGTCCAGTCTGTTCTCAGTCCAGTCTGTTCTCAGTCCAGTCTGTTCTCAGTCCAGTCTGTTCTCAGTCCAGTCTGTTCTCAGTCCAGTCTGTTCTCAGTCCAGTCTGTTCTCAGTCCAGTCTGTTCTCAGTCCAGTCTGTTCTCAGTCCAGTCTGTTCTCAGTCCAGTCTGTTCTCAGTCCAGTCTGTTCTCAGTCCAGTCTGTTCTCAGTCCAGTCTGTTCTCAGTCCAGTCTGTTCTCAGTCCAGTCTGTTCTCAGTCCAGTCTGTTCTCAGTCCAGTCTGTTCTCAGTCCAGTCTGTTCTCAGTCCAGTCTGTTCTCAGTCCAGTCTGTTCTCAGTCCAGTCTGTTCTCAGTCCAGTCTGTTCTCAGTCCAGTCTGTTCTCAGTCCAGTCTGTTCTCAGTCCAGTCTGTTCTCAGTCCAGTCTGTTCTCAGTCCAGTCTGTTCTCAGTCCAGTCTGTTCTCAGTCCAGTCTGTTCTCAGTCCAGCCTGTTCTCAGTCCAGTCTGTTCTCAGTCCAGTCTGTTCTCAGTCCAGTCTGTTCTCAGTCCAGTCTGTTCTCAGTCCAGTCTGTTCTCAGTCCAGTCTGTTCTCAGTCCAGTCTGTTCTCAGTCCAGTCTGTTCTCAGTCCAGTCTGTTCTCAGTCCAGTCTGTTCTCAGTCCAGTCTGTTCTCAGTCCAGTCTGTTCTCAGTCCAGTCTGTTCTCAGTCCAGTCTGTTCTCAGTCCAGTCTGTTCTCAGTCCAGTCTGTTCTCAGTCCAGTCTGTTCTCAGTCCAGTCTGTTCTCAGTCCAGTCTGTTCTCAGTCCAGTCTGTTCTCAGTCCAGTCTGTTCTCAGTCCAGTCTGTTCTCAGTCCAGTCTGTTCTCAGTCCAGTCTGTTCTCAGTCCAGTCTGTTCTCAGTCCAGTCTGTTCTCAGTCCAGTCTGTTCTCAGTCCAGTCTGTTCTCAGTCCAGTCTGTTCTCAGTCCAGTCTGTTCTCAGTCCAGTCTGTTCTCAGTCCAGTCTGTTCTCAGTCCAGTCTGTTCTCAGTCCAGTCTGTTCTCAGTCCAGTCTGTTCTCAGTCCAGTCTGTTCTCAGTCCAGTCTGTTCTCAGTCCAGTCTGTTCTCAGTCCAGTCTGTTCTCAGTCCAGTCTGTTCTCAGTCCAGTCTGTTCTCAGTCCAGTCTGTTCTCAGTCCAGTCTGTTCTCAGTCCAGTCTGTTCTCAGTCCAGTCTGTTCTCAGTCCAGTCTGTTCTCAGTCCAGTCTGTTCTCAGTCCAGTCTGTTCTCAGTCCAGTCTGTTCTCAGTCCAGTCTGTTCTCAGTCCAGTCTGTTCTCAGTCCAGTCTGTTCTCAGTCCAGTCTGTTCTCAGTCCAGTCTGTTCTCAGTCCAGTCTGTTCTCAGTCCAGTCTGTTCTCAGTCCAGTCTGTTCTCAGTCCAGTCTGTTCTCAGTCCAGTCTGTTCTCAGTCCAGTCTGTTCTCAGTCCAGTCTGTTCTCAGTCCAGTCTGTTCTCAGTCCAGTCTGTTCTCAGTCCAGTCTGTTCTCAGTCCAGTCTGTTCTCAGTCCAGTCTGTTCTCAGTCCAGTCTGTTCTCAGTCCAGTCTGTTCTCAGTCCAGTCTGTTCTCAGTCCAGTCTGTTCTCAGTCCAGTCTGTTCTCAGTCCAGTCTGTTCTCAGTCCAGTCTGTTCTCAGTCCAGTCTGTTCTCAGTCCAGTCTGTTCTCAGTCCAGTCTGTTCTCAGTCCAGTCTGTTCTCAGTCCAGTCTGTTCTCAGTCCAGTCTGTTCTCAGTCCAGTCTGTTCTCAGTCCAGTCTGTTCTCAGTCCAGTCTGTTCTCAGTCCAGTCTGTTCTCAGTCCAGTCTGTTCTCAGTCCAGTCTGTTCTCAGTCCAGTCTGTTCTCAGTCCAGTCTGTTCTCAGTCCAGTCTGTTCTCAGTCCAGTCTGTTCTCAGTCCAGTCTGTTCTCAGTCCAGTCTGTTCTCAGTCCAGTCTGTTCTCAGTCCAGTCTGTTCTCAGTCCAGTCTGTTCTCAGTCCAGTCTGTTCTCAGTCCAGTCTGTTCTCAGTCCAGTCTGTTCTCAGTCCAGTCTGTTCTCAGTCCAGTCTGTTCTCAGTCCAGTCTGTTCTCAGTCCAGTCTGTTCTCAGTCCAGTCTGTTCTCAGTCCAGTCTGTTCTCAGTCCAGTCTGTTCTCAGTCCAGTCTGTTCTCAGTCCAGTCTGTTCTCAGTCCAGTCTGTTCTCAGTCCAGTCTGTTCTCAGTCCAGTCTGTTCTCAGTCCAGTCTGTTCTCAGTCCAGTCTGTTCTCAGTCCAGTCTGTTCTCAGTCCAGTCTGTTCTCAGTCCAGTCTGTTCTCAGTCCAGTCTGTTCTCAGTCCAGTCTGTTCTCAGTCCAGTCTGTTCTCAGTCCAGTCTGTTCTCAGTCCCGTCTGTTCTCAGTCCCATCTGTTCTCAGTCCCATCTGTTCTCAGTCCAGTCTGTTCTCAGTCCAGTCTGTTCTCAGTCCAGTCTGTTCTCAGTCCAGTCTGTTCTCAGTCCAGTCTGTTCTCAGTCCAGTCTGTTCTCAGTCCAGTCTGTTCTCAGTCCAGTCTGTTCTCAGTCCAGTCTGTTCTCAGTCCAGTCTGTTCTCAGTCCAGTCTGTTCTCAGTCCAGTCTGTTCTCAGTCCAGTCTGTTCTCAGTCCAGTCTGTTCTCAGTCCAGTCTGTTCTCAGTCCAGTCTGTTCTCAGTCCAGTCTGTTCTCAGTCCAGTCTGTTCTCAGTCCAGTCTGTTCTCAGTCCAGTCTGTTCTCAGTCCAGTCTGTTCTCAGTCCAGTCTGTTCTCAGTCCAGTCTGTTCTCAGTCCAGTCTGTTCTCAGTCCAGTCTGTTCTCAGTCCAGTCTGTTCTCAGTCCAGTCTGTTCTCAGTCCAGTCTGTTCTCAGTCCAGTCTGTTCTCAGTCCAGTCTGTTCTCAGTCCAGTCTGTTCTCAGTCCAGTCTGTTCTCAGTCCAGTCTGTTCTCAGTCCAGTCTGTTCTCAGTCCAGTCTGTTCTCAGTCCAGTCTGTTCTCAGTCCAGTCTGTTCTCAGTCCAGTCTGTTCTCAGTCCAGTCTGTTCTCAGTCCAGTCTGTTCTCAGTCCAGTCTGTTCTCAGTCCAGTCTGTTCTCAGTCCAGTCTGTTCTCAGTCCAGTCTGTTCTCAGTCCAGTCTGTTCTCAGTCCAGTCTGTTCTCAGTCCAGTCTGTTCTCAGTCCAGTCTGTTCTCAGTCCAGTCTGTTCTCAGTCCAGTCTGTTCTCAGTCCAGTCTGTTCTCAGTCCAGTCTGTTCTCAGTCCAGTCTGTTCTCAGTCCAGTCTGTTCTCAGTCCAGTCTGTTCTCAGTCCAGTCTGTTCTCAGTCCAGTCTGTTCTCAGTCCAGTCTGTTCTCAGTCCAGTCTGTTCTCAGTCCAGTCTGTTCTCAGTCCAGTCTGTTCTCAGTCCAGTCTGTTCTCAGTCCAGTCTGTTCTCAGTCCAGTCTGTTCTCAGTCCAGTCTGTTCTCAGTCCAGTCTGTTCTCAGTCCAGTCTGTTCGTATTATCCATATGTCTTGTATGTCCGTCTTGTCTGTCCGTCTTGTCTATCCGTCTTGTCTGTCCGTCTTGTCTATCCGTCTTGTCTGTCCGTCTTGTCTTTCCGTCTTATCTGTCCGTCTTGTCTATCCGTCTTGTCTGTCCGTCTTGTCTTTCCGTCTTGTCTGTCCATCTTGTCTGTCCGTCTTGTCTATCCGTCTTGTCTATCCGTCTTGTCTATCCGTCTTGTCTGTCCGTCTTGTCTGTCCGTCTTGTCTGTCCGTCTTGTCTATCCGTCTTGTCTGTCCGTCTTGTCTATCCGTCTTGTCTATCCGTCTTGTCTATCCGTCTTGTCTGTCCGTCTTGTCTGTCCGTCTTGTCTGTCCGTCTTGTCTGTCCGTCTTGTCTGTCCGTCTTGTCTGTCCGTCCCGTCTGTCGGTCTTGTCTGTCCGTCTTGTCTGTCCGTCTTGTCTATCCGTCCCGTCTGTCCAACTTCTTTAGGCGTTCCCGTGTATTAGCCTCGTCTGTCCTTCCCGCTCGTCCGTTTTGTTCTCAATTGTGTTTATCCGCCTCATCTGTGCCCCGTCTGACCGTCTGACCGTCTGTCTCTGTGCCCCGTCTGGCCGTCTGTCTCTGTACTCCCATCTGACCGTCTGTCTCTGTGCCCCGTCTGGCCGTCTGTCTCTGTACCCCATCTGACCGTCTGTCCGTCTGTCTCTGTGCCCCGTCTGACGGTCTGTCCGTCTGTCTCTGCGCCCCGTCTGACCGTCTGTCTATGTGCCCCGTCTGACCGTCTGTCCGTGTGTCTCTGTACCCCATTTGACCGTCTGTCTCTGTGCCCCGTCTGACCGTCTGTCTCTGTGCCCCGTCTGGCCGTCTGTCTCTGTACCCCCATCTGACCGTCTGACCGTCTGTCTCTGTGCCCCGTCTGGCCGTCTGTCTCTGTACCCCATCTTACCGTCTGTCCGTCTGTCTCTGTGCCCCGTCTGACGGTCTGTCCGTCTGTCTCTGCGCCCCGTCTGACCGTCTGTCTCTGTGCCCCGTCTGACCGTCTGTCCGTCTGTCTCTGTACCCCATCTGACCGTCTGTCTCTGTGCCCCGTCTGACCGTCTGTCTCTGTGCCCCGTCTGACCGTCTGTCTCTGTGCCCCGTCTGACCGTCTGTATATGTGCCCCGTCTGACCGTCTGTCTCTGTGCCCCGTCTGACCGTCTGACCGTCTGTCTCTGTGCCCCGTCTGACCGTCTGACCGTATGTCTCTGTGCCCCGTCTGACCGTCTGTCTCTACCCGTGCGTGTCAGGTGTTCCGCTGCATCCCGACCGACTCGGTGAAGAGCTTCGCGCAGCTGCAGGAGTACCAGCGCGAAGTGCCTTTGGTACTCTCCTACCCGGCCAGGGCCAAGGACATGCTCAACGATATCAGGGTAGGCAGCTGTGCCCCACTCCACCCACACTTATACGCTCACCCGAGCACTATCTGGTCTCTCGGACTCGCTCCTCGCATATGAGCTCAGCGCACGGCTTCACCAGCCCCATGTTACAGGGAATCGAACGAGTGCTATGTGGCTATCACTTTAGAAGGGAAGGCAGTAAAATCGTTTAGTTTTATTGTGATTAATTCATGAAATTTGCAGTTTTACATTATTTAAATTCTTATGAATGTGGTTATATAAAGATGTAACCATGTCCTTATTATACCGGAAATCATATTTCAAACCAGTAACTTCCTGCTGGATGTTTTCGACATTTTGCAATATTCAGCCAATGATGAAAATCAAAATAGATGAGGTGAAGTAAAACAATATGTATCGTTCCTAACGCCACACAAGATTGTTCAGTCCGATAAGAAACACATTATTGTGCTACCGAGCGGGCGCGAAGTTATGGTGAGGGTTCTCGTCAACTTACTAGATCAGTAAAACGCCTTTTTGGGCGATGACTGAGCGGGCGCGCTCTGGTAAAGCTAAATGAAGTTGTATTAAATTGTTCATGATCTTTCTCGAATCCGCCAAAAGGGAGTACGTCCTGAGCGTTGCATGCTTCATCGTATAAATTAATGCTTAGATAAACCAAAAACGCCTTTTTGGGCGATGACCGAGCGAGCGCGCTCTGGTAAAGCTAAAACAGGTTTGAAATATGAAACGGTACGGGAGCACACGTGGTAGCAGCACATAGTCCTTTTAGTCATGTTAGTCATTTTAGTCATTTTAGTCATTTGAGTCATTTTAGTCCTTTTAGTCCTTTTAATCCTTTTAGTCCTTTTAGTCCTCCATAAAAATTGGCAGGTTCATGCATGCTAAAAAATGACCATGCATGCCAACATAAAAATTAAGTTTTATTAAATTGTTCATGATTTCCTTTCTCGAATCCGCCAACAGAGAGGACGTCCTGAGCGCTGCATGCTTCAGCGTATACAAAACGAATGCTTAGATTAATAATGCCATTTTCGATCACTAATTATTTTTGTTCATTTCGACGTTTGGGTGTGCCACGCGCTGTGGTCAGAACGCACCATACCAAAAACAAAATTTATTTGATGGACCTATCCAATGGTGAAAACCCGATCTCAATCGGAGCAGTTGTTGCAAAGTTATTAGCTTTCGAAAAGCGTCTGTATGGTCGGGTCGGGTCGGGTCAAATGTAAATTTGGCTAGTAAGTTGACGAGAAACCTCACGGGCGCTTCGCGCCGGTCGGTAATAAAGCATTTTTGGTCAAGAATGATTTTTGTTCATTTCGACGTTTGCGTGTGCCACGCGCTGTGTTGCCACCCCTATCAGAACGCACCATACCAAAAACAAAATTGATCTGATGGTCCTATCCAATGGTAAAAACCCGATATCAATCGGAGCAGTGGTTACAAAGTTATTAGCTTCCGAAAAGCGTCTGTGCGGCCGTGTCGGGCCGTGTCGGGCAGGTTCGGACCGGTTCAAATGTAAATTTGTTTCCTGTGAGGTTTCTCATCAACTTACTAGACAAATTTACATTTGACCCGGCCCGACACGGCCCGACCTGACTGGTTATTGATTCGACTCTGATTGAATCGATTGGAATAGTTCAATCAAAATCCGTTGAATCAAAGAAGAATCGATTCACCACCGGATTGTTTGATTCATGAATCATGATTGAATCAAAACCCGCATAGAAACAAGGCTGATTGAATCAAAAAGACTGAGCAATGCTATTTCAATGGTGAGTCAAACGTGATTTGATTTTACAAAAAAAAATGGATTCTTTGAATCGGAAAGAATCATTTCTCAAAATGGTTATCCATGAATCAAACGGTGACTGAATCATTCATATTCCAAAATGAATCGTGATTGATTGAAGTGAAATGAATCGTGATCCAACAACAACAAAAAAGGTGAATCAATAACCAGTCTGGGCCCGACACGGCCCGAACCGGCCGTACGGACACTTTTCGGAAGGTAATAACTTTGCATCCACTGCTCCGATTGAGATCGGGTTTTCACCATTGGATAGAACCATCAAATCAATTTTTATTTTGTCATGGTGCGTTCTAATAAGGGTGGTACCACAGCGCGTGGCACACGCAAACGTCGAAATTAACTTAAATTAGTATTGATCAAAAATGGATTATTAATCTAAGCATTTTTTTGTTGTGTATACGCTGAAGCATACAGCACTCAGGACGTACTCCCTTTTGGCGGATTTGAGAAAGGAGATTATGAACAATTTAAGACGACTTAATTTTTATGTTGGCATGCATGGAGGCCTGGCAATTTTTATGGAGGACTAAAAGAACTAAAAAGACTATGTGTCACTACCACGTGTGCTCCCGTACCGTTTCATATTGCAAACCTGTTTTAGCTTTACCAGAGCGCGCCCGCTCGGTCATCGCCCAAAAAGGCGTTTTACTGGTCTAGTAAGTTGACGAGAACCCTCACGGGCGATTCGCGCCCGCTCGGTAACACATTTTCATTTGACCCGGCCCGACACGGCCGTACAGACGGTTTTCGGAAGCTAATAACTTTGCAACCGCTGCTCCGATTGAGATCGGGGTTTACCTTTGGATAGGTCCATCAAATCAATTTTGTTTTTGGTATGGTGCGTTCTGATAGGGGTGGTACCACAGCGTGGGGCACACAAAAACGTCGAAATGAACCAAAGTAATTATGGATCAAAAATGGTTTTATGGATCTAAGCATTAATTTATACGAAGCATGCAGCGCTCAGTACGTACTCCCTTTTGGCGGATTCGAGAAAAGAGATCATGACAATGTAATAGGTCAGTAAAACCACTGGCGGATCCTAGGGTTCGAGAATGGGGGGGGGCTGAAATTTCGCTCCGTTTTATCAGCGAAAAGTTGTTGACCGGGGGGGTTTGTGTCGGGTCCTCAAAGCGAAATTCATTGACCGGAGAGGATTTTTTCTTCTTCCTAATTATAACTTCTTACAACCAATGCAGGAAAACGCGGGCCGGGGACATCCTTGTGTTGAATGCCCGTCATGTTCCTGTGAGGGGCATTTGCCCCTAATCAGCAAAGTACACTGCATCCCCCTGGATGCACTGCATCCCCCACTGCACTGCATCCCCCCCTGGATCCGCCAGTGGTAAAAACAGACAAACCCAATTTACCTCTTCTGTCGCTTTCAAACATTTTTGTAGCTGAGTTCATGCTGAGTCTGATCTGGACTAGTTGGAAATGCTAAAAATTGTGAGACCTCTACTCATAGCACCCATAAAATGCACCGGGATAAGTACCTAAGCATGGTGCAAAATGGGTGTCAGATTTAAAATTGGTACCTGAAATTACTTGAGTCTGGATATGACCTGAGGCTAAAGTAACCATCCCAAGCTATAGTAATTTAAAATGACCTTGACAATTAAAAATATGAACTTTACCTACACATTCACAAAGTGTGAATTTTATTTGGCTACATGTTTACAGGGAAAAGGAAAACAACGATACCCAAGTCCTAGTCACAATTCCTCAAATACTGTCGAAATGCGTTCCACGCACGCTATTCAGCGCTATAAACTTTGGCGCCAAAACGCGACGTTTGTAACTTACGTTGGTTGTAGGAATCGCTCCAGATCGAAAATAGCGCCAAACGCGCCACGCATATTTGGAAATGTCGAATACAAAGTCAAAACCCATCATACTTGGGGACAGTGGCGTACCGAGTATCAGGTCATGCAGGTCATGACCTGGTCCTTTGGACCCGAGGCGCCCATGCAAAGCTAGCGCCCCTCCGATCAGTCACGACGCCCCTCTGGCCAGTGACGGCGCCACTCCGGCCAGTGAGAACGCTCCCCCGGCCAGTGACGGCACTCTTGCGGCCAGTGACAGCGCCCCCGGCCAGTGAGGGCGTCCTCTGCCATAGACGGCGCCTCTCCGGCCCGTGACAGCGCCTCCCCGGCCCGTGACCGCGCCCCTCCGGCCAGTGACGGCGCCCCCTCCGGCCAGTGACGGCGCCCCCTCCGGCCAGTGACGGCGCCCCTCCGGCCAGTGACGGCGCCCCTCCAACCAGTGACCACGCCCCTCCGGTGAGTGACGGCGCCCCTCCGGCCAGTGACTCTCCTTCCGCACGGTGCGGAAGAAGAGGCACCCCCCTTGCAAAATTTCGCCAATATTGGTGGCGCCCCTGTCGATCGGGTGGCGCCCCTCAAGGCAATGACCTGGTCCTTTGTGAATGTATGCGTACCGTACGCAGAAATTGGCAGTAGCGGCAGTGGCGGCGCTACTGCTTGGGGAGCAATAAGTCAGTTAACACTCAAGATATTGCTTTGACATTTGGTTTGGGCCTCGTCCATACTTGGTTCTCCAATATATATTCCGGCTTGTTCATATGATTTGATATTTTATATGATTTTATGAAGAAAACAAAATTGGAGGAAAAAAATCCGCAAAATCAACATTTCCAAACATATTAAAAAAACGGAATATATATTGGAGAACGAAGTATAGACAATACTCAAACCGAATTTCAAAGCAATATCTTTAGTTTTGGCTGACTTATGGCTAATTAAGTATGGTGGGTCTGGATTTTGTATTCGACATTTCCAAATATGCACGCGCCACTTTCCCCTCCTGTTACCAAAATGCTACAAAACTGAGGAAACACGGAACGAGGAAAAAAATGCGATTTTTTTTGTTCGCAAAAAGTAATTCTTCGCAGTCAGTACCCATTTTTCATCGCCAGTTTCAGCGAATTGTGGGGGGGGCGCTAATTTCTATTGCCCCCCCCCCCCCCCCCTCTCGAGCATGGGATGTTTGTTTTTGCCCTGCCCCCTCCTCCCTCCCTCCCCTCCACTCTGGATCCGCCAGTGAGTAAAACGCCTTTGCCACACCGCGCCCGCTCGGTCCTCGCCCAAAAAGTCGTTTTACTGGTTTGCCATATATGTCAGACGTAAGTCCTTCTCGAAGAGACATTTTGACAGTCATTCGAAAGAACGTTGACGCTTACTTGCAAC
This sequence comes from Chirona hameri, assembly GCA_036785665.1. Lineage (NCBI taxonomy): Eukaryota > Metazoa > Arthropoda > Thecostraca > Balanomorpha > Balanidae > Chirona > Chirona hameri. The sequence continues at coordinate 976 of JAXIVJ010019862.1, read as the reverse complement.
GCCTATCTGCATTGGCTTTTTGCAGTGTACTTTGCTGTGCTTTGTTTTGAATCAAATCAGATGACGAGTTCTGATCCTATATGCACATGCAATATCTTGCCCAGCTGTATTATGTTACGCCTGTTGTGTGGAAGGAGAGATCGAATTTCTTCCGCGTCTGTGCTCTGTGTATGAGTCGCACTGCAACCTGTGTATAAGACGCCCGTATAAACGCACCCGTCCTGCATAAACCGTAGTCAGGTGGTCGTCCAACGTAGCCGTGCACTGTGCCGGTGTATGACCGCGCGACTAACCAGCATGCGACTGGCGGAATAACCCGGACTGCGCTGCTGGACATAGCGCAGTTCGATACCACTAACAGCCACCCACCGCCCGACAACGGCAGAACGACGCAAGCGCCACCGACGGGCGGACATAACAGCCATAGGAATGTATTGCAATATGACCTTCCCTGCGATGGCGCTTACGTCTCTGCCCGGTGTCGGCGGCGTAGCTCAGTGCGCATGCGCCCTCACCTGACCCGCCTGTGACCTAGGGCCACCTGGTGCTTCTGCCCTTCCACTTCCTCTCCGACGAGGACCTGCGGCCGAAGCGGGCCACCAAGGAGGGCCTCATGCCCACCTCGCTGTGGACCTAGCGGTGCGGTAGCGGTGCGGCCGGGCAGCAGAAGGTAGGGAGGTATGTGGCCGTGTGGTCAGGGGCGTCTGCTGTGAGCAGGGCGTCTGCAGCTGTGAGTCTCCCGCCGGCAGCGTCACTGGGGCCGACTGGTGATGGTGGTGTGCCTCTGCTGGTGATGGTGGTGTAGCTTGGTGGCGGTAGTAGTGTCTCTGCTGGGGGTGCTGGTGGTGGTGGTGATGGTAATAGTGGCTCTGCTGGTGATTGCTGTGGTGGGGCTGGAGGTCTGCGGGCAGTTGGAAGTCTGCATCAGCTGCAGACAATGATCTGAGTGGCAGCCGCCGCCGCCACACCGAGCTCT
>JAXIVJ010019861.1:0-16971 GCA_036785665.1 Chirona hameri | reverse complement strand
AGAGGTTATGGTTCTTGACAATATAATTAACTGTATACGCATTTTAGTTTTAAAGTGCACTGCCGGAATGGAGATGTTGAGTTGACAATATTAAAAAGCAAATCATTGTCCGCAAAGAAGTGATTCCAAATAGTGATGAGGCGACTCCAATTTTACGGGTGCGGCTAATTATCGATTGGGGACATTGCGATTTTTCAAAGCCACACAACAGCTGAGAGGCGCGCGCTATTTGGCTCGGTGCGCCTCCGCGCGGAGAAACGGGATGCGATCCGAGCCGCGGATGCGGCCGGTTCCGCGTGCAATGCAATCTTCACCCTGTACGCCGTAATAATTTGGCTGGGTTACGTGAACAAAGGGTATTCAATCGTCACAAGCTAATTGAACGAAATGTCTTTTGAAAGCAGTTGCATCCAATTCGGTTACACAGAATCGGAGATATAGCTTCCCGAAAATGGGCCATTTAACACGTGAACCCTATGGGCTAGTACCCTACCCGAAATATACCTACGCCGTAGAGCGGTAGTGTTGTCATCTCAGCACAAGGACAGGAATTAGAAGTAACCCTTGGAGTACAGACTACAGAGACGCGCCAATTTCTTCAGAAGTAGGCATGGGCGGTGGAAGCGGGGAGACGGGGGACGGACGGGGGGGGGGGGGGGGGACGCGTCCCTCCCAAACATTTTCGGATTTAACATTACGCCTATGTTACGTAATGTTAAATCCGTTATGTTAAAAACGGTTATATGGGCGTTGCATGGAAAGAATCGACTTCAAAGTGCCTCCGCCCCCCCCCCCCCCCCAACTTTCGGAAGGTGGCGCCGCCCTTGGAAGTAGGCATGACTTAAGTTTAGTATGATTTATTAGACATGGAATAAGGAATTGGTATGGTGCGTCTGCATAGAAGATTTACACAACAAAATATCACCAATTGAGAAGACACGACCTATTGAATCCTATATGAATTCGATATATATGGTACGCGTTGGGTTCGGGAATGATAATCATGTTAGCTGGCTGGCGCAGTCCTGCCGCAGCTGCATTTAAGTTTTTGACGGCATATTCTGGAGGGAACCACACTCAAGAGCACGGCAGAACACAGCGTGCATCAGTGCATCCATTATATCTCAATTTATCGCAAGCACACCCCGCACCGCACACTGAAGTTTCACTTTTGGCGGGTCACCTTTCAGCTATTGTGTGGCCTTGAAAAATCGCAATGTCCCAATCGATAATTAGCCGCACCCCCCATTTTACGAATGTGTGCCAATCATGAAAGAAGCTGAAGAAGAAAAAAAAACAGGAGAAATCATGACATGATCCCCTGTGGCATACTATGCTAACAACATGGGCACAGTGTTGCAGTGTCCCAAAATTTGTGCACATTTGTCATTTGTGCAACATCAGTTGAAAATGGCAAAAAATGATCGTAAGTCCACTTGATGTAGGATAACCTTACAAACCAGTCTGCAAAACGTGGCAGGTTTCAACGAGATAACAGCGGGCAAGGTTGGGACCAACACATCAAAATTGCGGCAGCTTTTGGGAATTCGGGGCACGTCTCTGGAACACGTTACTCATCAGTCTCGTTGCTGGCACTAGGTCCAAAAAATAAATTTACTGACGCGTCATTTGTTATGCAAAGTGGGCGGAGTTTGTCATAGGCACTGTGGCAGAAATTGAAACTTGGATCAGCAGTAGTGCTATTTGGGGGTATTCATGTCAGAAAGGAGCAGAGCAGGCAAAGAATGAGTTTTTTTTTATCCGAATGTTTTGTATGGATGAATTTTTCGAGGTCATGACCCACGCTAAGCAGAGCTTGTTGCGCAGGTCCTGACCTCACCACCCGATCGCGCAATTCCTGTTGGCCGGCAGAATTTAGAGATGAAAGTTTTACGTGCCCGATGCATACCTGGACACGGTATGCATTATGTATTGCCAAAGTTGGTAAACATGATAATCACAAAGGAATACAAACTTGAAAGTCATCTTCGTATGAAAGACAATGAGAACATCCCGAAAATGTTAAAATTAAGTGTTCTAAATTTGCTAACTGGTTGACCAGTACAGGTATTCGATGCCAGGACATCATACCCTTACCATCACCTCTTGAGTGGTCAAAGGTGGGGAGGCCAAACAGGTGAGTTTACCTATCTGATCTGGAACACGTTACTCATCAGTATGTGATAAAGTATTTGATTTGGAAAGGATTGTTTCTCTTCGGCTAGGCCAACAAATACTCACTTAGAAACGTTCGCCCTCGACTAAGCAGCATTTCAGCATCATCGTTCAAAAACCAATGGAACTCACTCAATATTAAATTATTAATTCTTATACGGATTACGGCCTTGTCAATACAGTGGCCACACACGCACAAGGAATTCGCCGCCGCCATTATCTATCGTGACAAATAATACATAAATTATAACCGTGTTCAATAACACCAGCCTTACTGTGTACAGTGAGCTTGACGAATCACCGTTGAGCTCGCTGGAGCCAGCTCATCGCTGATTGGTCAAACTTACTGTATACACCGTGCGAACGCTAGTCTGAACACCACTATTATCATGCGGGGCAAAACTGCGGGGCAGCCGGCAGTCGCCAAGGCCCCCAAGTTTAGGGAAATTGAGCCAAGATTGGTTGACTTTAACATACAATCTTTGGGCTATAATGCTGTGACGTCACCAGTCAATCTGGTATAAACCTCCCATATGGTATACACCTTGGCGGTTCGTTCAAAAATCTGCTCTAGAGCCGTTGAGGTAGAGTTTTAAGAAAAACGAACATTGGATCATATGATTTCTATATCCAAGCTACAATTATGCTATCTCAGTTCAAACCCCATGTTAAAGGGCCAGTTCCAACCAGTTCACCCCCAAACCCAACCAGTTCACCTTTAACATGGAGTTTTGGACTGAGATAGCAGATTTGTAGAGTAGATCTCAAAATGAGTTGTGGTGAAAGAATTACGTCCCTACGTTAAGTAATTTCGACACAGGACTAGTGGGCCCGGTTTCATATCCGCTGTTCCGGGCCACGATTGGGACATCTCGCCCGCCGCTCGCCGCCGCCGGCACGCCGCCGGAGGCAGGTACACTCTCTGGCACGTAGTCTCTGGTCACGACGCCTTGTTAATATCCGCTCAGCCGCCCGGGCAGCGCGGCGGCCCTTGTCAGAGATTGTACTTGGCGTCAGGCGGAGAGGGGCGGAGCCAGAACGCCAGCTGCTATCGTACGATTTCTCGTGAAATAGAAAGAGACTCTTGCTTCTTTCTCCACATATATCCATCAGTTGTCCAAACCAAAGTCATATTCGTAGTTTTGAGCTCAAGATGCACCTAATGGTTGAATTTCAAGACAACTTTCAAGGTGACCCTTTAAAGGAAATAGTTCACCTTGGAAATTTTCCCAAACACGATTAGATTATATTTTTTAATACAATTTCCTTTTATGTTGTCAAAAATGGCCTTATATCGCGCCGATTCAGGACAGAAGGCCGTAAATTATTATTGTTTATCAAAACTATATGCATACTCTCTGAATCAGAGTCCTGACGTCACGCGAATTAAAAAAATGGTTCAGCCCATCAGATTCAAAAGTAGTCGCGTAAGGATAGACTCGCATTAGAGATAAGCCAACCGGCGGCCGGCGGTTCGTTTGCTAGCACCAGCTGCAAGCTGATTGGCTGATGGTATAGCCTCTGCCCGGGCTAGATCCAGCACCACATTCTTTCGCCAGCACCGCATTCCTTCGCCAAAAAATCAAATATATTCGGCTGGAGTCTTTTCGGTCAAGAACACTTGCAGATAGGGGTTTCCCAACACGGGCTACAAAACTGGCTATCTCAGTTTAAACTTATGCTGAAGGTGAGCTATTTCCGTTAAGGTCGACACTTCCCTTTAATCTACCGATACACACCAAAAACTCCATATTAGCCTGCGAGGTGCCAATATCTCTTTAAGCAAGAGCCAATACAGCAAAGAGTTTTGGTTTAAGCCTATTTGAGTTTCAGATACAAATCCTATTTCCCCGACTAGTTTCTTAGAAACGGGAGGATGCCATTATTATTGTTGGCGAAATCCATCACCTTGTTTGTTGAGTTTTCTATATGCAACGAAAAATATGAGGCGGGTATCCTTCTTTTCTCTAGAATAACAAACTTAATTAAGTCAGCGTCTTAGCTCATCGTCCCGTGGCCCTCTCCAATGCCGTCAATCGAATTAGGATGCCTCTGTTCTCCCGGCCGGCCCATCTGCCTGCCCGGCAAACAATGGGTTTTTGACGCAGGCGGCAAACAACAGGCTATTTTCCAGGGAGGAACAGACTAAAGACCGAGTTATAACCTATGGGCACACACTACAAATCCTGAAAGCTGCATGGCGTAAGGGGACGAGTTGCTTGCCTAGGGTGTGCCACTGAAATAGGGTTGCTACAAACGACCATACCTACATTTCCCAGCGCACATCGCATCGAACTTGAAACCGTACGACCAGATCACTGCATGGCTGACTGAGCTTGGCTGGTCGTTATTGGGTATGTGGCCTTGACCTCCGACGTTGTGCTCCTATTCAGGCTCGGGTTGTCAGGGAGCACAGTCCGTCTACCTCGAATGACTGCCATGGTGGACTCGTCTGCTGCTTTCGTCTTAATTGGCCTCCACCTGTCTCAATCGACTGACACTAAAGGAGGTTTAACGTTGTCGTCAAAACTGAAATTATCAATCAAAAAGAATAATGACGAGTTAACAAGAACTAATTAAGGTCCCGCAAGCCTCTTACACCAAACAGTGGTGCCAGGGCATCCTACCGCAGTTCAGTACCGAGATTATTCCACTGGCAGGACAGAAGACACATGCTGATGACCCAGGGCTAACTGACCCCGACACGTGACCTAACCGAGACCGGCCGGAGCCGCAGCGCACGTCAGTCGTGGGCTGAAGAGAGCAGCTCAGCTGTTTTGTGCCGCTGCAAACCTGCCTGGCAGGCTTCATCAGCAGCGAATTATCCTGCGGCACACACCTGCCGCCACTGCGTGGCAGCCGCCACACTTTAATGTATTCATTGGTTTTGAAGTCGGGGCATAATTGGGATCCCACGGGCAAAAAAACACTTGCGGTAAAAATGAGGAACTGGAGAGTTGCGGTGGTAGGAATGGGACGTTCTTTCATATTTGTGACCAATAAAATCGATAATAAATGTCCAATATTTGTATTAGGTAATGAAGTTGACTCAATCGACACTTGGAATTAATTTACTGCATTGCATAATTTTTTAGTCTTCTTCATTATTTCGGTACCCAATATTGCACACATAAGTCAAGAGCCATTAATACCTTGTTCCAAGTCGTTAATCATTTGGATAGAGTGATGTTCCGTGCTGAATTAAACGATACTTTACCATTCGTTGGCCGACGTAAGTGGCCGACATACCGCACGACATATTCATCCAATACTTTCAACGATCAGCATGGGGTCGATCATGCTGAAAACGACAGGTAAAGAAAGGTTCTAGTTTTTGAGGTAGCAGATATCTAAATATAATTGTATTAAGCTCTTTTTAATCCGAAACAGATGCGATTATCTTCCTCCTAGTTAATATTGCACGGAAGTCAAGATTTAAGAAAGACTTAAATCTTGACTTCTTGACTTGGCTTGAATAAAGATTTAAGAAATATGTTTTGTTCGCGAAACTATATTTCGTTTGGCATTACTCGTTGACATAAGGTTGCCGTTGATCATACGAGCTTTGACTGGCATTGTCTGTTGCTCATGCCCAACAATGTATTGTTAAAATCGGAACTTCGGTTCACTCGAGTTACAAACTTAATCCAATATTGACGGTCATTTAAAAGGCATCAAATAAATTCGAGCCGTCGCTGTTTGCTGTTTTCGTGAAGTGCGCTCGCAAATCCATCACCAGCAGTTGGCTGTCATCACTTTACGGGCTGCATGGTCATCTATTCGATATAAATTTCACCAATTGGCATACCCTGTCACACTATGAGAGTTCAATAGTAGAAAAGTGGACTCAACTAAGCCTCGCCAGATTGAAATGCATCGCTCTTTTCAGTACCACTTCTGTCCTATTAAATCAAGAGAATGTAGGGCGTAAGTTGTTCCAAACCAGTGATTCTCAGATAAAGGGGTAATTATACCCCATTTGGGGTAATGGAGCCTTCAGGTGGAGGTAATGGCGAATGATCAGCTAAGTGAGAAATTGCAGCTGATTCGTTTGAGCATGGCGCATGATGTATGTATGTACATACATGCATTTATACCAAGTGAGGTCAAATATGCTCACTGCTCCGCTTTGTGTTACGGCTTACGCGTTGGGAATCCCTGTGTTTAACGAAGAGCAGCAGAACACATGTCATGTCTACTTATATTCCTGTCCCTAGATGGCGCTAGTAGTAACCGCCTGTAGTTATGCTGTACCGCATAGTCTGAAGCCGAGAACCGAGCTCTGTGCAATGGGGAAAGGGATAACGAGTCTTTCTGGTTATCAAAAGAGGGTAACCATACCGTTGAAAACCACTGTTCCAAGCCATGCATGGTTAGCAATTCTGCTAATATTTTAAATCGATTTGGAGAAAAGTTTCCACTTCATACATTTATTCTACATCACCGCGTTGCATAGGTATACTTGCTTCATAACTAGGCATGTGTACACGATTGTGCCTTTTCTCCCAGTAAAATTGTAAATGATCGCTTGCTTCTTACTTCCTCTAGGTCTTTGTTACTCGGTATATGGATGGAGTTTAAATGAGCTATTTATTGCTCGTAAACTTTTATAACATGACTGGCGAAAGTAACGCCACTCGTAAATCGACAAAAGTAGTGCTCCATTGTTAAAGGCATCAACAATGGAATATCTACAATGGTTGTCAACGACTCACTCTAATATATTGATTTAGAATACGCTGATTACTAAAACACTGCTGAACTGCCAAAAGATGTAGAAATAATATGCAACGTCATTAAAACCTTTTAAGATGAACAATATGTAAGTATAACGGCGAGTATTGCATTATATAAGTACACGCTTTAGTTTTATCAACCTGTTTCGAGTTTGTTTTTCTTTACAGTGCAATGCTCGGACCATTTTATATTGTGTTTTATTACACGGCTCGTATGTTAACGGCTCATGTGATATTTTTGCCTATTGCCCGGTGCCATGACGACGTCAAACAGCACAATAAAACTTATAGCACCTCAAGTTGGAAGTTGCATTAGGTTTTGAGGTCGTCATGGTTGTCATGGTAGCGGGCAATAGTAAGTTGCGCGTGCATTTGTGCTTTCCAAAAAAAATCAATTCTTGCCACATTCAGGTAGAAAGTCATTTTCATTTTGTAAGGAGTCGTAGTTAATGCCACTGGATAATTATCCTAATCTTACAAGCATGTCCGAAAAACCGCGCTTTGAGCTTCTTGATAAGCATGAACTCGAAGAACTGCTCTTTTCGCGAAGATCAGAGAGCACCAATCGAGCTATCAAAGCCGGAGGGGACGTATTCCTCCAATTTTTGTCTGCCAAAGGATTGTTCATGCACCACTTTTTAGATAACAATGATTCACTTGACAACGCAGTAAAGGAATTTTTCCTAACCGTAAAGCGCAAGGATGGCGAAAGATACAAATCCAAGAGCCTCCACGGCCTGAAGTACGGAATAAAGCAATTCCTAATCAAGGAATTGGGGAAGGATATCGGGGATGACAAAAGCTTCCCGTTGACTGCTGAGTCATTCAAGGTGGCCATGCACATGGCGAAGAAGGACGGAAAAGGTGCCATAGAGCACAAGCAACCGATTAAACACGTTTATTCAAAAAATGGCAGGGCTGGCCAGTGGCCATGTAATAAAATCAATAGTGCATGGGGGAGCGGGCAATAGTCGAAAATATTGACCTCTGTAACGTCACTGTCGCCCTCGGGTGAAGACCGTATAAAGTGCCATTGCCCTCGGCTTCGCCTCGGGCAATGGCACTTTATACGGTCTCCACCCTCGGGCTACAGTGACGTCACATCGGTCAATATTTTCGACTATTGCCCGCTCCCTCATGCACTATTCATATAGTACTCAATATACTCAAAACTCACGGCACAATCTAGTTAGCAGACATTGTCGAGCTGCACTCACAACTGTATGCAGTACACGTGTAGCATACCCGCACTTTAACATACAGCCAATATTACACCAAAATAACCAATTCCCACCAGGGCCCTGTTTCACCAAGTGAATATATTCATGCCGTACTTCCGAAAAGTACGGCATCCAAAGTATGACAGCAATACTATTCTGTTTCACCACGGTAATATATTACTTGCCGTAGGGAATATATTCGAAGAGAAATATTCGCGCATGCACTCAGAGCCGCGCGCTGATTGGCTAGCAAGCGGCACTATATTTTCCGTCTGCAGACGTAAATAACGGAAAATATATGCTTATCTATATTTTTGATATATATTAATATTTTGATAGTGATTTATATTGTCATTTATATATAATTACATGGTTTTCAAAGGATTTGTACTTATATTTATATTTTCTTGGAATGATTCACGCGGCGCCGGCATTCCAAGGCCGACAATGTAAACAAACAATCTCGTCGCCGGCGTTACCGTGCCTGGTGTAATTTCATGGCTGTTAGCTACTACCTATGCAACTTAAGTGGTTTCCTGTTGTTTTTTATGATTGACGTTAAAATTTAGATTGTTTTATTCGCTAAGGTAATTGTTAAGCGAATGCCTTCAGCGCCAGAGCAAAAGTCAATCGCCGGTGACTTTGCAAGTGGAGAAGTTCACGTTCGCCATTGTGCGACACGAACGCGGACCGACTTGCCATCAGTCCGAAGTACGGCCTTGGTCCGAAGTATGCAAACAAAAGGCTATGAAGATAAATTGCGGAAAACATTTGCTGAAGAAACAGTGTGGTGGCGTCGGGTAACAAGCTGTGTAGTGTGGAGATATGCGTGTGTTTTATCTTTACTATGACTGCGACAGCAGTTTAACAGAGGATAGCAGATCGAAACACAAATCATATTCGAGCGAGATGCTGAGCGTTTTTGTAACTTGAAAATAAATATTCTTTGAAGATATCTTCCGTGTGTATCATGCTCTGACAAATATGTGTTGGTGACCGCAGCCTGTCGCGATTAGCACATCAATTAAGATACAATTTTCTTGTGAGTTTTGTGGCAGACGCACACTATTCTCCGCAATATTTCGTTTCCAACATCATATTGGAATAATTGAGAGCTAGGTAGTTACGTTGTTTTCATTTGATGATTCTGCTCCCCTTGGAAATGTAGGCTCATCAGGTTGATTTGGATTATTTATTAAATAAGCAGCCGGACCACGGGTGCTGCGATAGCGTAAGTGATAGAGCGGTGACTTACATCCGGTGGTCGAGGGTTCGAGTCTCGTCCGCTCCGCTTTTTTAGATATGCGGTTAAATACATACACAGTGAAAGACAAGCTTTTATTACGACCAACATACGAAATACCGTCCTTTCTATATCTACCGTCCTTTCTATGAAATTTCTTAGTAAGTATATCTCACCTAAATAGTTACCCGCAGACAAATCTGCATCACCGTTTGAACGTGGTTGAAAACGCGTTTTCTACTAATAGGCCCAACATGGCCTCGCCAGCTTCAACTTCACCTTCCATTCTCCAGAACAACGATGCTCAAAACAGATGCCAGCAAAAACACCAACAGGAACAGTTGAAAATGCAAAAAAACGAACGACACAACAATGAATAATAAAACAATAAATATGCCACTAAAATTCGCTGACCAATCTATCCGTTGATGATTCAATAGCAATATAACCGGCACTGAGCTTGGCGCTGAGGATCCAAAGTATGCCACTAAAACTGGCATACTTTGAATGTAAGCAAACACGGCAATCAGCTGGCTAAGGAAGTAGATCGGCCGGTCGAAATGGAATATATTCCAAAAATGCCGTACTTTGGCTGTCATACTTTGGATGGCATAAGTATTCCAGCAGGCACGTAGCCAAGGGGAGGGCGGCGGGGGCGCCCCCCCCCCCCCCCCCCCCCCCCCTGGAGGCCAGGAGGGCCCTTTATGGCACGCGAGGGCCCTTTTCGGCGCGCGCAGCGCGCCGAAAAGGGCCGACGAGACCGCGCGAAGCGCGGTATCATAGGCTTTTTACTACACGAAGCGTGGTCTTTAGAGAGTTTAGAGGACTTCAGAGGCCCTTTAGGGCCACCAGGGCCCTCTCTGAAAGACCAGAGGGCCCCTTGGACGTTCAAAAGAGCCCTGTGCATGTCAGAGGGGCCCCTGGCCAGACCGAAAGGGCCCCTGAGCGGGTCAGAAGGCCCCCTGAGCACGTCGAATGGGCCCCCTGAACACGTCGAATGGCCCCTAGCCAGCACAGAGGGGCCCCTGGGCAGGTTGAGAGGCCCCTGAGCATGTCGACAGGGCGACAAAGCGGCCAGCGCAGTCCTTTGCCAGGTCATAAGGGCCCCTGAGCAGGTTGGAGGGCCCCTGGACAGACCAGAGGGCCCCTGGGAAGTTAAGAAGGCCCCTGTGTAGGTCAGAGGAGCCCTGACCAGACCGAAAGGGCACCTAGGTGGGTCAGAAGGGCCCCTGAACATGCCGAATGAGCCCTTAGCCAGCACGGAGGGGCCCCAGGGCAGGTCGGAGGGCCCTCGGAGCATGTCGCAAGGCGACAAAGCAGCCAGTGCAGTCCTTTGCTAGGTCGGAAGGGCCCCTTAGAAGGTTAAAGGGTCCCTGGAGAGACCAGAGGACCCCTGGAAAGTTAAAAGGGCCCCTGCGCAGATCGGAGGGGCCCTGACCAGACCGAAAGGACCCCTGGGCGGGTGAGAAGGGCCCCTGAACATGCCGAAGTGGCCCCTGGCCAGCACGGAGGGGATCCAGAGCAGGTCGGAAGGCCCCTTGAGCATGTCGGCAGGGTGACAAAGCAGCCAGCGCAGGCCGACCAGAAGAGTCGCTGGGCCGATCGGAGGGGCTCCTGGGCAAGTCAGAGGGGCCCCTGGCTAGACCGAAAGGGTCCCTGGGCCGGTCGGAAGGCCTCTTGAACATGCCAGATGAGTTCCTAGCCAGACTGGAGGGGCCCCTGGGCAGGTCGGAGGGCCCCCTGAGCAGGGGCAGCGGATTGCGGGGGCAGGGTACCCAAAATTCCCCCAGTCGAAAATCCTGGGGGGGCAAAGGGTAGTTTGCCCCCCCCCCCACAGATTTTAGCCTGCTCAATCTGGGGGAAACATGACCCTTCCCCTCCCCAGGATTTGCATTTGAGGGGGGATTTTGGGTACCCTGCGCCCCGCAATCCGCCGCTCCTGTCCCTGAGCATGTCGGCAGGGCGACAAAGCAGCCAGTGCAGTCCCTGGCCAGGTCGGAAGGACCTCTGAACAGGCCGAATGGGCCCCTTGACACACAAGAGGGGTTTCTTGGAAGGTCAGAGGAGTCTCTGGTGAGACCGGAAGGGTCAAAGCACGTAGAGATCCCAGATGAAGATTAAATACAAAGAGGACTTACTCCACAATACAAAATATTAAAAGCGGAGCTTTCGGGTATATTGTAACACCCTTCGTCAGGGTGCTACAATATACCCGAAAGATCCGATTTTATTTTTTCCTGTAGAGTAAGCCCTCTTTGTATTATATATATCACCCACCCCACATCATGTCTTTTCGCTTTGCGGATCCCAGATGAGTCCCTGAACAGGTCGGAAGGACGTAGAAAAGGTCAGAGGGGCCCCTAGACGATCTGAAGGGACCTTGGGCCTTTCAACAGTAAGAATACAGTTGTACAGGGAATAACACTCAAAATTGTCGCGCCGCTCCGCGGCGCAATTTAACTACAAATTCAATTATATGCGGGTTAGGAAAAAATCGGTCAGTTTCTCGGCGCATTTATGTGTTATGTTGCTACTTTCCTATATCATTGGGCTAAAAATAGTTCACTTCAGCACATTTTCCCCGCACTTTTAAACGCACAATATAGCAATTGTATAGGTACGCACCATACGCAATGCGACGCATTGATGAGAAAGCAACCCAGGGCATAAAACTCAAAATTTTCGCACCGCTCCGCGGCGCAATTTGTGTAAGAGTTCCAGGTCTTGAGCTTAACACAAATATTCCAAGTTAGTATAGCTGATTCCAAATTCGTGTCGCTGGTTCCAAAGTTGATGTGGCAGTTTGCTAACTCCAGCTCCTAAACGTTGGTATGGCCCATGCCATACCTGCCATACTGCATTTTCCAGCCTTGTAACATTATTTTTCATGCGTTTTTTTTTTGGGGGGGGGCCTTTCAACGCTTGGGAAGGGGCCCTTTCAACGCTCGGGAAGGGGCCCTTTCGAGGCGCCGCCCCTCCCTGGACGAAATCCTGGCTACGTGCCTGTATTCCAGTACGGCATTTGGTGAAACAGAATATGTCATAGTATGACAAAAGTGAATATGTACGGCACCGAAAAGGAATATATTCACTTGGTGAAACAGGGCCCAGGAAGAACATGTTCAAAATGCATAATAATGGAAAACAAAAATATTTGTTAAGATCAGAATTTCCAGAAAATCGTCAGATGTTACAACTTTAATGATTGGGCCAAGCATCACTTTAAAATCTTCCCAGCCGTTATGATCGCACTTTTCCTAGCACAGAATAAATTTTGCCATGACACTAGCTGTCAAGAAACCGAACATTTATTTATTAAAACCTTGTTTTATTTTATGCTGAAAGTTGTTCGATGCACAAGTATTTACTTCAAAGTCCATATGCTTTTCACTTTTCCAAAGCAATCTATTAAAATTTTGTAAGCCGTAGGCGTGTCTAGATCGATGAAAGTTTCAATTGTAACTGTGCTATAAAGTAGGGTTTGGTAACGGACAAATGTACACCTAATAGTTTTAGAGTGCTAAAGGGAATGTTTCACCTTTCTGAAAGTTGTCAAATATACGATGGTTGTAGTAGAAAATATGAAGTAAGTGCTGCTGAAAACGATGGTGATATTTTTTTTTTCACTCGAAAAGTGACTTAACTTTATACAAATTTCGTTTTTAGATTTGGGTGAATGACGTCATTATTCAGCTATAGACCGCCGCTGATTGGCTGACAAAGTGGGATTGGCTGAAAAGTGTCTGTCAGCCAATCAGCGGCTGCACCAGCCTGGAGTCATTTTACAAATGGCAAATTAAATTGCTTAAAAACGGTTAAGTTTTGAGAAAAATGACGCTAGTAATTTAGACATTTCAATACCGGCCCAAAATAATGGCTATCTCAGTTTAAAACTAATACAAAGGTGAAACATTCCTTTTAACACACGCAGTGGAGGAGGGTGGACACTTTTGTGCCCTTCCCCCACATGGCTTTCGTGAATCGCTCAACAACGAAGCAGATCAGGACAGTGTTGTTTACGCGACATTAACGCCAACTCAATAGCGGATCGTCTTACGCTATAAAAATGAAGACAAAAAGAAGACAAATAATATATTTTAGCACCACCCGCGGCATTTTAAATGATAGAAAGGGTACGACTGATATTGCAAATACCTATAGCCAACGTTGTCAAGTAAAAAAAATGCTGAAATAGGGGCACCCTCAAAATATAGTGGACCAAATCCGTTGAGTTTTCAAATTTGGGTATAGGTAGGGGGCACCACTGCAATTAATGACCTCCCCCCCTTGAAGATTTTCTGGATCCGCCCCTGCTGCCTGCCATCATGCTGATTCAGAGAATGTATGGGTTTTGGGTCCATCACCAAGGGCTTTCGAGTCCATATCTGGCAAACGGTTTGAATTTGCCCTTTATATAGGAGATTGCCTGTTGCGGCTTCATCAGCAAAGAAAATATCGATAATACCGATCGGTATTATCATTGCTGATGAAGCCTCAACAGACGAAATTGTTAACAGTATAATTTCTATAACTCTATTTATTTATTTATTATGAGGTTACCGGTTATTTGCTTCATTACCATCGTTATGATTAAACTCACTGGAGTTTTCGCCTTCGCAGTGATCAGAATTATCTCACCTTCCCCTACCTACGAAAAACCAGAACCAATGTTTTTCGTTCGCTGCTGGAGTGGGATGGGTGGGGGCAAAAATAAATTTCAGTTTGGGCACCCACAATCATTTTAATAAAACCACACCCCTGATTCCCACCTTCTCTGAGATCGCATGTATAGTGCATACCACTGCCTGGCTCCGTTTGCTTGACAATACTGAGTACGATGCCTCCTCGCTACTGTCTCAGTTAGCTGTGTATCGCCGCCACCCAGTCCGGTCAGTGGTATTTAGTGGGACAGTTAGTCCGCTCTGGCCGACAAGATACCGCCATCCGTCTCCAGCTGTTCATTTACAGCCCAGCTAACAGCTCCACAACTACATGTAATTTCCGCCACAATGGCTGACGAAGCACTGCTGGATACCGCCTCAGCTAGGCAGTAATTATACACTTTCAGACGCACTGTGATATGCGGCGACAAGCGACAAGTTCTTAAATTGTGTAGTCGATACAAGGGGCATTACTAGCTTGTATCGTACAATATCGTACTTGCTTGCATCAAACCCACATTGCGCATCATTTGTTACTGCATTATACGCTGCGAAATGTGCCGGTATGTCTCACATGTCCTTCACTGAGAGCGTGTGAACCTGACATAGGCCAGCAGGGCCGATATGTCTCATATGCCCTTCACCGAGAGCGTGTGAACCTGACATAGGCCAGCAGGGCCGGTATGTCTCACATGTCCTTCACCGAGAGCGTGTGAACCTGACATAGGCCAGGAGGGCCAGTATGTCTCACATGTCCTTCACCGAGAGCGTGTGAACCTGACATAGGCCAGGAGGGCCAGTATGTCTCACATGTCCTTCACCGAGAGCGTGTGAACCTGACATAGGCCAGGAGGGCCGGTATGTCTCAAATGTCCTTCACCAAGAGCGTGTGAACCTGACATAGGTCAGGAGGGCCGGTATGTCTCACATGTCCTTCACCGAGAGCGTGTGAACTTGACATAGGCCAGGCGAGCCGGTGTGTCTCACATGTCCTTCACCAAGAGCGTGTGAACCTGACATAGGTCAGGAGGGCCGGTATGTCTCAAATGTCCTTCACCGAGAGCGTGTGAACCTGACATAGGCCAGGAGGGCCGGTATGTCTCACATGTCCTTCACCGGGAGCGTGTGAACCTGACATAGGCCAGGAGGCCGATATGTCTCACATGTCCTTCACCGAGAGCGTGTGAACCTGACATAGGCCAGGAGGGCCAGTATGTCTCACATGTCCTTCACCGGGAGCGTGTGAACCTGACATAGGCCAGGAGGGCCGGTATGTCTCACATGTCCTTCACCGAGAGCGTGTGAACCTGACATAGGTGAGGAGGGCCGATATGTCTCACATGTCCTTCACCGAGAGCGTGTGAACTTGACATAGGCCAGGAGGGCCGATATGTCTCACATGTCCTTCACCGAGAGCGTGTGAACTTGACATAGGCTAGGAGGGCCGATATGTCTCACATGTCCTTCACCGAGAGCGTGTGAACCTGACATAGGCCAGGAGGGCCGATATGTCTCACATGTCCTTCACCGAGAGCGTGTGAACTTGACATAGGCCAGGAGGGCCGATATATCTCACATGTCCTTCACCAAGAGCGTGTGGACCTGACATAGGCCAGGAGGGCCGGTATGTCTCATATGTCCTTCACCGAGAGCGTGTGAACCTGACATAGGCCAGGAGGGCCGGTATGTCTCATATGTCCTTCACCGAGAGCGTGTGAACCTGACATAGGCCAGGAGGGCCGGTATGTCACACATGTCCTTCACCGAGAGCGTGTGAACTTGACATAGGTCAGGAGGGCCGATATGTCTCACATGTCCTTCACCGAGAGCGTGTGAACCTGACATAGGTCAGGAGGGCCGGTATGTCTCACATGTCCTTCACCAAGAGCGTGTGAACCTGAAATAGGCCAGGAGGGCCGATATGTTTCACATGTCCTTCACTGAGAGCGTGTGAACTTGACATAGGCCAGGAGGGCCGATATGTCTCACATGTCCTTCACCGAGATCGTGTGAACTTGACATAGGCCAGGAGGGCCGATGTGTCTCACATGTCCTTCACCGAGAGCGTGTGAACCTGACATAGGCTAGGAGGGCCGATATGTCTCACATGTCCTTCACTGAGAGCGTGTGAACCTGACATAGGCCAGGAGGGCCGGTATGTCTCACATGTCCTTCACCGAGAGCGTGTGAACCTGACATAGGCCAGGAGGGCCGGTATGTCTCACGTGTCCTTCACCGGGAGCGTGTGAACCTGACATAGGTCAGGAGGGCCGGTATGTCTCACATGTCTTTCACCGAGAGCGTGTGAACCTGACATAGGCCAGGAGGGCCGGTATGTCTCACATGTCCTTCACCGGGAGCGTGTGAACCTGACGTAGGCCAGGAGGGCCGGTATGTCTCACATGTCCTTCACCAAGAGCGTGTGAACCTGACGTAGGCCAGGCGAGCCGGTATTCCTCACCTGTCCTCCTCCTGGAGCGCGTGGACCTGACGTAGGCCAGGATGGCCGGTATGTCTCACATGTCCTTCACCAAGAGCGTGTGAACCTGACGTAGGCCAGGCGAGCCGGTATTCCTCACCTGTCCTCCTCCTGGAGCGCGTGGACCTGACGTAGGCCAGGAAGGCGGAGACGAAGAACAGGGCAGATAGCAGCTCGGCTCGTCCCACCACACCTGTGACCTGCAGAAATACGGCAGGAGCGGCGTACAGTCATCACAACGCCGTGACAGATCACCGATTAGTTGGATGACAGATCACTGACAACAAACACTGAGCTGGGAATTTCACCAGCAGAAACTTAATAGGCCGGCGACACCGAAGCTGTCCAGTCATTTCCTTCCACGCAACACCACTGCGGACGTACCAAGGAGCAAGTTTCATAAAACTTTGAGGTGACACGCGTCCCCTCTTGCCCCCCCCCCCCTCGGTGGTGATAG